>JAZKJV010006180.1:0-167040 GCA_037367405.1 Ottelia alismoides | reverse complement strand
TCGTTCGTCTCACGCCTCTCTTCCTTCTTGGGACTTCATCCCCCGATCACCACTCTCCCACGCAAAATACCTCGGATCCAGCCATATCTTCATCATTCGCGCGTGGGTCTGGCTTGAAGGAGACGCCACCATCTCCTACTTAAATGCCCTGCCACATTCAAGCCCAATTTTGATCCCTTCTAAGCCATTAATTCTCCTCCCTGTTGCGCTCTCCGTGTTGCCGGAGGTGATAGCTCCGCATCCACATCCTCAGGCGAGTCGAGGGGGCTCTGTAGCGACTCCACTACCTCCGCCGACCACCAGCGTCGAGGTTCCTCCACCTCAGGTCATCCACCTTCGAGGTATCCCCTTTTCCCTCTCCTTTTTGCTTCATTTCATTCCCCTTAGCTACAGTATCAAAAATCCCTAAAAATATCCGAACCCCATCGATCGATCCATCTCCCATAGCTCATCGCCGGAGCGTACCTCCGGCTGTCGTTCCCTCGATTTCCATCGACCATCTCCAACTTCCACTACACCTCCGCGGGGTCCAGGCAGTTGCCCTGGACCTTCTCACCACATTTGCAGGTACCAGGAGCATTACATCGCCTGGGGACTCGGATTCGACCTCCGCCGGAGATATCTGGAGCTATGAGCTCCGCCGCTTCTGCAGCAGCGCCACAGTGCCTCCCGGCGATTTTGAGAGCCCCATACGCCAGAGCATCATCGCAAGAGTCTCCCGGACCTTTTTGTTGCGGTCCAAACCACCGGAGTCGCGTCATCTCGCCGGAGGAACTTCGTTTCGGTGAAGTTCTTCCCCGTTCTTCCTCCGGGTGCCTCCACCGTCCGATCCAAGGCCCGCTCCAGATCGCACCTCCACCGTCAGATCTTGTCCACCTTCCGTCGTCGATCTCTTCGCCAGATCTGATCGCGCATTGTGCGCGCTCCCCGTGAATAAGTGAGCGGCCCTCCGCCGTTCGATCATGCACAAGGAGATAAGGCGTGGGTATTTTGCACTGTCCCCCTCGCCATATTTTGTATTTCATTTCAGTCCATAAATTTTAAGCCGTCGTTCAAATATTTCTGTGATATTTGCATCCAGACCCCATAGTTTTCTTATTTGCACTTAGGTCCTATCCACGTCACCTTACGTGCTCGTGCGCGTGAGGGGGCTGGGTATTTTGCAAGGACCCACCTGGGGTATGTTTATTTCGCTTCAGTCCATGAACTTTTTAATTAAGTGGTATTGTCTTGGAGAAAGTGCATCTGAGCCCCTGGAACTTTGTAATATTACAAGAATACCCCTGCTAGGTCACGTGCTCAGTACGCGTGAGGTGGACATTTTGCAACGAACCCCATCTGGGTTTGGGTATTTGTTTTTAGTCCAATTACTTGTATTTAACGTTATATATTTTTGGAAAAATTGCAAGTAGATTCCCTGAACTTCTGTGTAATTACATCTGTGTCCTTGCCAGTATTGTGTTTTTGCTTGGATGTTTGCATTATTTCATGCATCACTTTAACTCTGAAAATTACCAAAAAAATATCATAGACTCCTGTCGCATTGTAGTTTAACGCCGTATTTTTGCATTGCATTTTTATTGCATTTTCATATTTACTAAAAATAAAAAACATGCTTGTATTTCCCTGTTTGAATTAGAAAATCCATAAAAATTACAAAAACGTTTTGAAAAATTCCAAAAAAAATAGATTTGTGTGTTGTCATCTTTTAGTGTCAGTCCAAAAATCACTAAAAATCTCAAAAGAAAAACCTTAAAAATTCAAAAAGACTTAAAATCTTCAACAAAATATATAAAATCAAAGAAAACTCATAAAAATATAAACTCAGCTCCTCTTTGTTCTATATTTCATTATCTTTATTTAAAAAATTAGTGTGAAAAATTTTGGTGGCTGTTTGCTAATTTTAATTCATATTTTACTCACAGCCAGTCCACATTTCACTGTTTTCCTTTAGTTCAGTATTTAAAAATACCAAAAACACCTTGAAAATACCCAAAAATCACAAAAATAGTAAAAAATTATAACAATCTCAAAAAGATTTTATCTCTGAATTTTTGGTTATTTTTGTGAATTTTTATAAATATATTATCACCTCTTTTATTACCTTGCTTACATTTTCCAATATTGAAAAATATATATATAATATAAATTATAAAAAACAGAAAATTAAAATTCAAAATACAAAAGTAAAAAAAATTAAAAACCCACAAAAAATATTTGCATCTTGTAGGAATTGATCACAATCACATCACATTTTGCACTTAGCTTGATCTATACTGCCTTGCTCCCTGTGTTCGAACTCTCTACATACTTACACATATACATCTTGTTTGTAGAGTTAAAAATAAATTTGACTCCACATTTATTTGTCATTGCTTGATTTATTGATCGTGGGTTCATTGTTGATTATATATGGGATTCCTTGAGGGTCACCACAGCGACACGGTTGCTCCGCTTGTGAGAGACATTAGACCCCTTCAATTTTCGTGTTTATCAAATGGCGCTGTTGCCAGGGAGCAACATCGTATAGAGCATTCTTTTGTGATTGATTGTGGATATTTGCCTATCTTTTTATACATTTATTGAACTCTATTGTTGATTGGTCTAATCACCTTTTTTATTGAATTTTTGTGTGAGGTACCGCCAAGCGAGGGAGCGCTCTACTCAAGGCGCTTGGGCACCCACGTGGAAGCTCACTTAGAATCGAAAGAAATTTGGAGGCTTGAGAAGACCATCATTTTTATAGAATTTTTGTAGGCTAAAAACTCTTGTAAATTAAAGTGAGAGAGAGACTTTATTTGTAATAACTTAGACTCTCCAAGAACACTCGGGCCTAATTTCTAAGTGTTTGTTCACTTGGGGGCTCACGCGGTTTTATGTTTTCGCGATTTTCTCGCCTTCATTTCTATTTGTTTCACGAGGATTTAGCCCCTAGACATAGGAATTTTTGTTGACTGTGACGAACTAAGAAGCTAAGGCCCAATCCCTAATATCTTGCCTGCACCTATAGAACGTAATTGGACTTGGCTAAAAATCAATTGAAAAAGCTATTTGACTTGGACTAGAGACCACGTGTCGCGAGCCCACCCTGTTAAGCGCTACTCCTGAACTCGATGTGTCGAGAAGAGGAGGGTGAGCCTAGACCGGACTCTGGACTCTTTTCTTTGTCATAGCTACATGTTCTTCACGTTAATAGAAGTTGCTCATCTTAGGACGATTTCCTCGTGCATGCATATAGGTAGTTTAAATTATTGTCTTTAAATTATGCGCGGATTACTTTGCATGTAGAGTGTTGGCGATAAGGTACGCATTTCTATCCATGCATGCATCAAAGATTTTGACCGTGCATCGGCTTTTCTGCTTTCCTCCCCCAGTTTTATTGGACTTTTTAATAACAAGGAAATGGGAAAATTCGTTAGACGATGATTGCTCAGAAAAGTACATAAAAGTGAAAACAATAAAATTTGGGACTGCTAATGCAAACTTGACCTTAAAACTCATCCCACCAAATTTTGTCTCGGGGAGAGTAACCCCTCCTTGTTTGATTTATCTGCTGCGAGAGAGTGACTCGACACTAGGATAGAGCCACATCTGAAATTTTGGGTTGACTACTGGTCGTGGTTAGTCGTTCTCCAGTAAGGATCTCTCCGGTAACCGGTAAAGCAGACCACGATGTCCTTAACAGATTGAATTAGCGGGAACAACCGGGTACGGTCCGCAATTCATACTGGCTGGGAAAGATCTGACGTGGATTGGGATAGTCGGCTAAGAAAGTAGGGTACCTAACAGCTCGCTCTAACGCCTTGATAGATTGACTGATCACCTAATAAAATTTGACAAGATAACAGACCGAACTCTCACGGTCATCAGCTCAAGAGTTGTGTAAGTGAATTTGGGGTTTGATTGATCATCTTGTTTGCATTCCAGATCTCATCCGCCTTTCTCTACATCAAAATGATGGGAAGAAGATCCCTTAGGCCACACCTGGTGGCACCGCTATGAAGCACTCCTTCCCCACTCATCTAGGAGGGTTTTGGAGAGTTCAGACCCACTCTCCGAACCTGAGTTCTCAACCATCTTGTTCCCCCTCGACCACCCTTCTCCAATAAATCTAGAGACCACAGAAGATATTCAGTTGGACACGCCTGAAATGGGTACATTTGCCTTTGCAGAAAATCAAGAACCCATGGCCAACAGTGAAGGAGACAGACATGAGCAGGGTGAGCATCCCTTTACGTATGATCAAGCCGCAATCAACAACTCCCTTATGTCATCCCTAGAGACAATGCAACAACAAATAAGGGACCAGGGAGCCTTCATGGGAAACATCCTGAGAGAGATGGAGCAGATGCGAGTGGACAAAGAAGACAGATCTGAAGGTGGTGGAGAGATTCCTGATGCAGCCGCAGGAGGAGGAGGACAGAACCAGGAAAGACCACCACAAACAACCATGAGGCAATTGCACAACCCAGCTGCAACCCTTACTCACCGGTGGATCCGAATCCCACCCATCTATGGAGACTTCGAGCTTCGCCCGCCCACTATCCAGTTACTGCCTAAATTTCATGGGCTCCCCACCGAAGAACCTCATCTCCATCTGCAAGAATTTGAGATGATATGCAGCACAATCCATGATAGATATGTGACTGAGGATACAATTAAATGATTGCCTTCCCATTCTCCTTGGTTGATAGAGCCGCCTATTGGCTCAAACACTTGGGGAGGTACATCGAAATTGGGAACAACTCCGGACCGCATACTTAAATAAGTATTACCCACTCGGCCGGACAAATGCAGCAAGAGCTATGATCAGCAACTTCACCATGATCCCAAATGAACTATTCCAAGAAGCCTGGGATCGCTTTAGAGAGCTCATTGACCGATGTCTGCATCATGACATATCTAAGCCCAACTTGGTTCAAAGTTTCTTTTGTGGGCTGACACCGGAGCTGCAGGGGCTTGTTAATGCCTCTTGTGGAGGATCGTACTTCTCAAAGGGTGAAGATGATGTTTGGGCCATTTATGAAGGAATGGCAGAAAACTCTACAGTCATGGCCCAGGCGTGTGTCTACACACAACAAAAACCTCCCCAAGGAGCAGGACCATACCAGCGGATAGCCCGCATTGATGCCGGTCCCAGCACCCCGTCGGTAGCCGCAGCTCAAGCCGAATCCACCGCAGCTGATATGGGTATCACTAGTGAAAAGTTGGACCGCATGGAAATCCTTGAGAAGAAGCAGGGACAAGGTATGGCACAAATGGACCAGTTGGCAAAGACCATGAGTGACCTGAAGACTCACATTTTGAGTATTCAGGAGGCACAATCATTTTCACATCAGCCTCCCAGGTCACTGGCTGAATCCAGAGGCAGCCGTTCTACACCACCACCTCCCGCATACCGCCAAGTTCACCATGTTCAGGAGGTGCTTGTACAACAGTTGCCGCATTATTCACAACAGCCACCATCTCAGGATACTCAGATGGTGGTTTATCAACCGGAACAGCCATTGGCAGCACTACCACCTCCACCCTTCGAGCAGGAGCTGTTGATGGAAGTCAACGGGATATGGTACGACCGGTACCCCCAGCAACCAGGGATTCGTCGTGATCACCCCGGATTTCGTTGGTCAAACGGAGGTACCTCATCCCAACAGCAGCCTCCAGCTCAGGGCAATCATAGTGGCCAACACCAGCAGCCCCATTACTCCCAACAACAACAGCAACAATACCAGCAGAATCCTCGTCACACCTACCAGGAGCAGCAATGGAAGCCACGACAACAGTCATTTCAGCAGCAACACCCCCAGTATATAACTCAATACCACCACCAGTCTCAGTTCCACCAGCCGCCATAGTTCTAGCAGGGGAACATTTCCGGTTCTTCCACCCCCAGCTTGGAGAACCCAGCACTTGATGATCTCGCCCGACTGCTTTCTGACCAGCAAGCATCGTTTCGGCGAGAAATGGACAAGTTCCGGCAAGAAATGAGGGATATCATGAAAGGCAAAGACGCCATACCTGCACAGAGCGAACCCAACCCGAATAGTTTGAAAAGGAAATCTGAGCAGGTACAATGTACCGAGGATACCACTCCTAGTGCATTTCTGAATAACATGCCTTTCATCTTTGATACTCACTTTGTGTCACTTAGGAGCGGTAGGCAACCAGCCGGCGGCGGCTCATCTGAGGGACAACGCAATGGAGATTCGCGAGCCCCAGATAAGGAAAAGAGCGGTGCTGAGGCCGCTAACAACCATGATGATGATGACGGTGGTGCTGATGCCACCAAGGATGACCTTCCAGATGACGGTACTGAGGCCGTCGTAGTACCGGATGCAGACAGTGGTGCTGAAGCCACCATTTTTGATGAACCAGAGTACGGTGCTGAGGCCGCAAAGAAGAATATTTTGGGTGGTGCTGATGCCCCCATTTTGAATCCATCTGTATTCCAACCTTCCGCACTACCATTTTCTGTATCTCTGGACTCCATGAAAAAGAACAAAAAATTGAATAAAGGAAAGGCTTCTCCATCTATTCTAAGTCCATGTGTGATGAATAATGATTGCATGGATGCTAGTCCTTCACAGGCCCAGAAGACCTCTCCTAACCCTCTGTCGGAAGAGGGCCCATCTATCCCCTTCCCTCAAGCACTCGGCTTGACTAAGGGGAATAAAAAAGAAAATCTCAAAAAGAACCAGCAGTTAGAGTTCATCCAACAGATGATAGACAGATTTCAGATCCAGCTAACTCTTCAAGAAGCACTTGAGCACATCCCCCTCTTCCAAAAGAATCTGAGAGAGAAGACCACTTCACGCAGGAAGAGGCGGAACAATAGAGGAGAGATCCATGTGCTCACCCGTGCCACATGTCGTGCCATTCAAAACCAGCTGCCAGCCAAACGCCCAGATGCAGGAGCTCCTTATGTCAGATGCTAGATTAGTGAGCAGCAATTCGACCGTACTCTATTAGACAACGGCTCTTCTATCAACCTCCTTCTGGCAGCCTTACTTGACCGATTCGAGTTTGGCCCTCTTCTTTAGAGCAGGACAGTCCTTCAGTTTGCTGATCGATCGATTAAGAGGCCGAAGGGGTTATTGAGAGACGTGGTCGTTACCATTCAGGGTCTGAAATTTCCCGTGGACTTTGTAGTATTGGACATGGAGATCCCTGAGTCGGTGACTGATGCCCCAATCATACTAGGACGTCCGTTCTTGGCCACAGCCAAGGCAGTGTCCGACCATGATAGTGGGAAGGTGTACTTTTACGTAGAGGGTGAGAGTATACAAATAGAGACGATCGATGAGATCAAAGCAAGAGATTCAGCCTGCTCAGAGCAGAACAGTGATACAGGGCCAATGACAGATGCTGAGTTAGACGTCCACCAGGAGTGTGACTTTGTGATGACCGATGATGAAGCAGTTTGGGAAGATCCAAAAGCACGAGCACTTGCCTTGTTTGTAGATTCAGAGTACATACCTTTTGTGGCAAATGAGAGTTCGGAAAGCACACACTTGACAGAGGACACCACACAGATTGACAGTTGCGTACTGAGTGGTGACATTGATGTTTGTTCTGATTCCGATCCCTCGGAGGCAGACTTTGATTGGAAGGATTTCGATGCGTATTTGCCATGCCTGCTTCCTGATAAGCCGACAGATAGGACGGAGAGCGAGCCAGCACAGATGATAGACACACCAACAGGGTTCCCTTTGTCAGATGATCACGTACAGCGAGAGTTCTCACATGCAGACCTGGTTGCTTTCACGCAGACATATCAGAAGCCAGATTTGCCAGCTCCCACCAAGATAGAACTGAAGCCTTTGCCGCAGTCGCTCACGTATAGATTCCTTGCGGGTGAATCAGAAATGCACCCAGTCATTATCTCAGGAGATTTGTCTGGAGAACATGAATCTCGACTGATGGAGGTTCTTGAACGAAACCGCAAGGCAATAGGATGGAACGTGGCCGATCTCAAGGGGATAAGTCCGGCCCTGTGCTCCCACCATATATACCTCGAGGAGGACGCTAAGCCTTCGCGTGAGTTCCAGCGATGGCTGAACCCGAATCTTCGAGATGTAGTAATAAAGGAGATATCTAAATGGTGGAGCGCCAATTTTATCTACCCCATCTCCGACTCCAAGTGGGTTAGTCCTTTACATGTGGTACCCAAGAAAACGGGTATCACTACAGTTGTGAATGAGTCTGGAGAAGAGATCGCCACCCGGGTACCCACTTCTTGGAGGGTCTGTGTGGACTACAGACGATTGAATGAGGCCACCAAGAAGGATCACTTCCCGCTACCATTTATTGATCAGATTATCGAGAGGCTAGCCGGGAAGAGTCATTACTGTTTTCTTGACGGGTACTCCGGATACAACCAAGTGGCTATCGCGCCCGAAGACCAGGATAAAACGACGTTCACCTGTTCATTTGGGACGTATGCTTTCAGACAGATGCCCTTTGGTCTATGTAATGCCCCTGCGACATTCCAAAGGTGCATGTTGTCCATCTTTTCGGACATGATAGGTGACTGTTTGGAGGTCTTCATGGATGACTTCTCGGTTTATGGCGACGGGTTCGATGCTTGTCTTGACTGCCTAGACCGAGTGTTGCAGCGCTGCATAGAGGTAAACCTTGTACTATCTTGGGAGAAGAGTTACTTTATGGTGACTCAGGGGACGGTCCTTGGTCACATCATCTCCAACAGGGGCATGGAGGTTGATCCGGCTAAGGTTGATATCATTCGAAAACTCAATCCACCATCCAATTTGAAACAGTTGCGGTCTTTTCTGGGGCATGTCGGTTTCTACCGACGATTCATTCAGGACTTCAGTCGAATTACCCGACCGCTGACAAATTTATTGACTAAAGACACCGAGTTCCTCGTAGATGATAAGTGTCTCAAGTCCTTCGAGACTCTCAAGAATTTAGTTGTCAAGGCCCCTGTACTTCAGCCACCCGATTGGTCTCTTCCATTTGAGATCATGACGGATGCTTCAGATTACGCCATTGGGGTTGTGCTTGGACAGAGGAGGGATGGATTACCCTATGCCATATACTACGCTAGCCGGACTTTGGATGCAGCTCAGAGGAACTATACAGTGACTGAGAAAGAGATGCTAGCGGTAGTCTTTGCTTTGGATAAGTACAGATCTTACATTCTTGGATCTAGAGTGACAATTTTTACTGACCACACTGCCATTCGGTACTTGATGTCGAAGAAGGATGCCAAAGCCAGATTAACCAGATGGATCCTTCTCCTCCAGGAATTTGATATTGAGATTAAGGATAAGCCTAGAGTTAAGAATGTTGTGGCAGATCACCTCTCCCGCCTAGAAAACCTTGAGGAATCTGAGCCCATAACACCTATCACTGAAACTTTTCCAGATGAGGCGATCCTTGCTATCACCTCTCTTCCATGGTATGCCGACATTGTGAATTACCTTGTTGCCAAATCTATCCCACAAGGTTGGCCCAGACAGCAGCTTGAGACCTTCCTTGCGAAGGCCAAGTCATACCATTGGGAGGATCCCATCCTTTATCATGAGGGAGGGGACATTATCTGGAGACGGTGCATTCCTCAAGATGAGCAACATAGCGTCCTCACCTACTGCCACAAGCTTGAGGCAGGAGGACATCATTCTGGGAGACGAACAGCACAGAAGGTGCTCCAATCCGGCCTTTGGTGGCCTACCCTTTTCAAGGATTCTGATGAGTTTGTGAGAAGGTGTACTGACTATCAGAAGATGGGTACTTGCGGACAGAGAGACATGATGCCCATGCAGCCCATTCACTTTTGTGAGGTTTTTGATGCATGGGGAATTGATTTCATGGCCCATTTCCTAAAAGTCAGGGGTTTGAGTATATTCTTCTCGCTGTGGATTATGTTAGTCGTTGGGTTGAGGCCATCCCCCGCCCGAGCCGCAGATGCTAAAAACGTATGTCGTTTCTTGAGGAAAAACATTATTTCACGGTTCGGGGTGCCTAGAGTCTTGATTTCAGATGGGGGTCTCACTTTATTAATGACAAGGTTAGGGCCCTTACTGACGAGTTCAGTATTGACCATCGTGTTGCCACGTCGTATCACCCTCAGACTAATGGTCTTGCTGAAGTATCGAATAGGGAAATTAAGACAATTTTGCAGAAGGTAGTCTGCCCAGACCGAAAGGATTGGTCACAACTTTTGGACTCGGTCTTGTGGGATTATCGGACATCCTTCAAGACACCACTAGGGACATCACCCTTTCGTCTCGTTTATGGCAAGTCGTGCCATCTACCAGTGGAGATAAAGCATAAGTCACTTTGGGCAGTTACTGAGCTATTGTTGGATTCCAAGAGTGTAGGAGATCAGAGGAAAGCAGAGTTGGCAGCCCTGGAAGAATTAAGAGATACAGCCTTCTCAAGTGGCCTACAGTATAAGGAGAAAGTGAAAGAATGGCACGATTCTCGGATCAGCCACAAATAATTTGAGCCAGAACAGCAAGTATGGTTATTTGATGCTAGGTTGAAATTATTCCCAGGAAAACTACAAAGTAAATGGAAAGGACCATATGTGGTACGGAAGATGCATGATAATGGCAGCATTGATATATCCGAACCATCATCATCTTCACCTTTAGAGTCAACGGTTAGCGCCTGAAACCATATCTGGATCATGATCCACCGACCGTTGACGTTGCCCCCATCCTTCTGGTATGAGATGTTTCTTTGACTCACACTTATGCATCTCATGCATGATTATCACTGAGATCCGACATTGTATATATACTCAGTTGTACATCGATCACTCATTCTTTATGGTTCATACTCCATCGTCATCTTATGATTTTGCTATACTTAGGACATACTTTATCCTAAGTATAGGGGGGTGTGCACCCTGAGTTTTCTATTCTTAGATCCTCTCCATTGTCTCCTCTCCTTGTCTATACTTAGGGATATCTTACCCTAAGTATAGGGGGAGACAATCTGAGTACGATCTGTTCATTCCCACCCTTGACCCTCCCTGCTTTGCGTACAGTCGGCTATACATAGGATTAGTTGATCCTAAGTATAGGGGGGACGGTCAACTTCTCACTCTTTCATCTATTCGTTAGACTTGTCTATACTTAGTACGAATTATGTCTTCTCTTTTCTCTCCGATCTATGAGGACATAGCTCAAGCTAAGTATAGGGGGGTCGTATATACTGTGTATATACTTTATCCATAACTCGTACTTTCGTATTTTCTTAATAAATATGGCTAATAATTCGTTAAAATTCATTAAAATCCCTAATAAAAAGTTGTTTTGTTCCTCAAATTCTTTTGTGTAATTACCGATTAATAAATCAGGTGGAAATATTTTTGACAAAATGTTTGAAAAACATTTTGAAAAACTTTGTGAACATCTATTGAAAACTATTTTGAAAATATTTTGTTACATGTTTTCAACCTTTGTAAAAATATGTGGTTTGTAAAACTTCTTTTCTTTGTGTGAAATAAAATGTTTGAAAATGATTTGCAAATGGTTTGAAAAATGGTTGCAAAAACATGTGAAAAATCTATATATACTGTTTGGAAAACCGATTGCAAAATGATTTCAAATGTGTGTACATATTTGTAAAATGTTTGTAAAAACTATTCTGGACTATAGTTTTCAAAAATTGTGTGTAAAGCTTGTGTCAAATAAGTTTGAGAACCGCATACATCTCACCAGAATTCACTACCTATATTTATGTATAAAACTGACCACTTACCCTTGTAAATTCTTTAAATCCACTTCTTAAGAAGCACTCCCGTGTACATATTTTAACCTAGTTTTTAGCCAAAATCTTTTTGTTTTCAAAAATCCCAAAAACATTTGCAAAATTAAAATCCAAAAACATTTGAAAAACCTTTGTGAAAAAAATAAAAAATAATAAAATACATGCATCATCTTTTCAAAAATCCATAAAAAATTCAAAATCTTTGAAAATTGCATCACAAAAATATTTTCTGCATTTTGCATTGCATAGCATTTGCATTTTTTGGATTAAGTTTGAAAGTTGAACGAGTCTAAGTAAAATCCGAAGATTGGAGCTTGGTTGGACCTGAAAATCTACCTAAGTAACAGGAACCTTATAGGAACTGGGATTGAGGTACTTCAGGTCTAGTTGACTTAATTCTTTGAGGATCACGAGACTTGGTTCAATGGATTCTTGACTGCCTAAGTAGAGTATTTCGGAGCACACGCACGACTCTTGTTGATAATGACCTAACTTGGACACCTTCACCTTTCACATAGCTCTCCACGGATGAGGTGGTGAGGAGGCAGTTTCCTTTGGCTTGGGGTGGCATATGAGGGTAGTACTTCTAGGCGGAACCTCTCTTCTTCTTCTAGTGAAGGAAGTGCGCCTCAACTTGGTCTAGTGGTGATGAAGGCTAAAGACAGAAGCCGTGGGTTGCAATAAAGCTTCAAAAGAGGGATAGTCTACTGGCTCAAGAGGAAAATTTCTTGTATATATGTTGCACCATGTAGATATGTTGTACAGATGCACTTGAAAAAAAAGTGGTGGGTCGGATTGAAAATTTAATAACTCCACCGGAGTGTATATAGTCCAATTAAGCAAAAGCTTATGGTATCCATGTTACATCTCATGAAGCTTGCAGCGGGAGACTTAGCTACATTGGTTGAGCTCCCAAAATTCTATACCTCTTATTCCCCCTCTTCTTGAGCCGGTTGCACTTGAACTTAGAAGGGAATACCCCGCTTCTCGAGGAAAGAGTTGCTAGACCGAGGCATTAGAGTTACCAGGGTGGGGGAGGTTGTTTCTTCGTTACTTCTGAGGTGGGGAGCTACATATCACTTACATTGTACGAGTCAGACTCATAGTCGTAAGAGTTTGCGTATGAGTTGAAGTATTTCTGACCTGGCTATTGAGAAGACTTGAGCAGAGTTTTGGGATTCTTAGGGACTGTTGGATTTCAAATCCGGTTCTCACTAAGGTTCCGCCCAAACTAAAATTCTGAAGGTCCGACTTAAGCTCCAAACTTTGATTTTGTGAAGACAAGTTTGATGATCAAATAAAATCCAAATTTCTTCTTTTTCTTTTCTTTCTTTTCTTTTTGCACTTCTTGCATAAGTGTTTGCTAGGGACTAGCAAAGGTAAAGTATATGGGGATGATGAATCCACATTTCATCATCTTTATTCTATCATTTTGGCACCTAAAACCCTAGCAAATACCTGTAAATAACCTTTATTTCATCATCTTAGCATTCATGCATGTGCATCTAAATAGTGTGTAAAAGACTGTAATTACAGCCAAAATTATAGAATAAATAAAAGAAAAGAAAAAGAATAAAATATTGTAAATATTTTATGACCCAAAACCCCGAGACCTAGGCATCTTGATGAATAGGTCGACAAGGAATAAAGTAGGGGAGATAAGGGCCAAATACCTATATTTATTAATTTATTCTTTATTCATTTTGGGACCTATTTTTGGTTCCACTTTTTATACATCAAATAAAGAAACTTTGTACATGAAAGTTGTAGATAATCTTATAAAGAAAAATACAAAATTGATTTCACTGAAAAATAATGTACAGATAAAAAGCTATGGTCTGAATAAGATTCCAAAACTCTAACTTCCCAGACATGTATCTTGCAAATAAAAACTCGAAATTTACCAAACTCACTTTAATTGTATATAGCGTAAAATAATCTATTTAATGGAGGTGGTTTAGTAGTTTTTGGAGTTACGGTTTGAAAGTTGAGTTTTGGACCCTTGTAGTATACTTGTACAGATTAAAATATTCAATTTATTATTTATTCATTACTTTTGTATCCTTACATTTTTATAATTTTGTAAATATTATTTATAACTTATTTTTATATTAAAATCTAAATAAAACCTAAATAAAACTCAAATAAAAATACATGAATATAAGGTACATAGGTACACTACATATACTTATACTTATAGAAACTATACGTCTATTTTATTAAATATGCAAAACACCTCAGAAAAATAAAACAAAAATATAACTAGGTGTACAAAAGTATTTTAAAATTTTATAAAATAATAAACCAAAATAATAAAATTAAAATACACAAAATAAAAATAAAAGAATAAAATATATAGATATTATACCTATAAAGGGTATAAAAGAAAACTTGAAAAATATATTCCATAAAAATAATTAAAAATCAGAATAAAATACTACATAAAATAATAAAGATTTTTTATTTAATAACCTAAATTTAACAATGTCATTTACTATTTTATTTTGATAATTTCTGCCTGGATTTCTTTGGTTGGTCCACGTGGACCAACCAGGTGTAGTCTAGAGTTGACCTCGGTCAACTCCCTGACCGAGGCCTGCCATTTCTGACACCCAGATTTTTCCCCGATTTCCCCCAATTTTCGGGCTCTATCCGTTCGTCCTCACGCCTCGCTTCCTTCTTGGGACTTCATCCCCGATCACCACTCTCCCATGCCATATACTCGGATCCAGCCATATCTTCATCATTCGCGCGTGGGTCTGGCTTGAAGGAGACGCCACCATCTCCTACTTAAACGCCCTGCCACCTTCAAGCTCAATTTTGAACCCTTCTTAGCCATTAATTCTCCTCCCTGTTGCGCTCTCCGTGTTGCTGGAGGTGACAGCTCCGCATCCACATCCTCAGGCGAGTCGAGGAGGCTCTGTAGCGGCTCCACCACCTCCGCCGACCACCGGTGTCGAGGTTCCTCCACCTCAGGTCATCCACATTCGAGGTATCCCCTTTTCCCTCTCCTTTTCGCTTCATTTCATTCCCCTTAGATACAGTATCAAAAATCCCTAAAAATATCCGAACCCCATCGATCGATCCATCTCCCATAGCTCATCGCCGGAGCGCACCTTCGGCTGTCATTCCCTCGATTTCCACCGACCATCTCCGACTTCCACTACACCTCCGCGGGGTCCAGGCAGTTTGCCCTGGACCCTCTCACCCACATTTGCAGGTGTCAGGAGCATTACATCACCTGGGGACTCGGATTCGACCTCCGCCGGAGATATCCGGAGCTTCGAGCTCCGCCGCTTCTGCAGCAGCGCCACAGTGCCTCTCCGGCGATTTTGAGGGCTCCATACGCCAGAGCATCATCGCAAGAGTCTCCCGGACCTTTTTGATGCGGTCCAAACCACGGAGTCGCATCATCTCGCTGGAGGAACTTCGTCTCGGCGAAGTTCTTCCCCGTTCTTCCTCCGGGTGCCTCCACCGTCCGATCCAAGGCCCGCTCCAGATCGCACCTCCACCGTCAGATCTTGTCCACCTTCCGCCGTCGATCTCTTCGCCAGATCTGAACTCCACTGATCATCGCCGAACCGTCATCGCGCGTTGTGCGCGCGCCACGTGGATAAGTGAGCGGCCCTCCGCCGTTCGATCGCGCACAAGGAGATAAGGCGTGGGTATTTTGCACTGTCCCCCTCGCCATATTTTGTATTTCATTTCAGTCCATAAACTTTAAGTCACCGTTCAAATATTTCTGTGATATTTGCATCCAGACCCCATAGTTTTCTTATTTGCACGTAGGTCCTATCCACGTCACCTCACGTGCTCGTGTGCGTGAGGGGGATGGGTATTTTGCAAGGACCCACCTGGGGTCTGTTTATTTCGCTTCAGTCCATGAACTTTTAAATTAAGTGGTAATGTCTTGGAGAAAGTGCATCTGAGCCCCTGGAACTTTGTAATATTGCAAGAATACCCCTGCCAGGTCACGTGCCCAGTGCGCGTGAGTTGGACATTTTGCAACGAACCCCATCCGGGTTTGGGTAGTTGTTTTTAGTCCAATTACTTGTATTTAACGTTATATATTTTTGGAAAAATTGCAAGTAGACCCCTGAACTTCTGTGTAATTACATCTGTGTCCTTGCTAGTATTGTGTTTTTGCTTGGATGTTTGCATTTATTTCATACATCACTTTAACTCTGAAAATTACCAAAAAAATATCATAGACTCCTGTCACATTGTAGTTTAACGCCATATTTTTGCATTGCATTTTTATTGCATTTTCATATTTACTAAAAATCAAAAACATGCATTTATTTCCCTTTTTGCATTAGAAAATCCATAAAAATTACAAAAACATTTTGAAAAATTCCAAAAAAATAGATTTTGTGTGTTTTGTCATCTTTTAGTGTCATTCCAAAAATCACTAAAAATCTCAAAAGAAAAACCTTAAAAATTCAAAAAGACTTAAAATCTTCAAAAAAATATATAAAATCAAAGAAAACTCATAAAAATATAAACTCAGCTCATGTTTGTTCTATATTTCATTATCTTTATTTAAAAATTAGTGTGAAAAATTTTGGTGGTTGTTTGCTAATTTTAATTCATATTTTACTCACATCCAGTCCACATTTCACTGTTTTCCTTTATTTCAGTATTTAAAAATACCAAAAACACCTTGAGACCCAAAAATCACAAAAACGGTAAAAAATTATAAAAATCTCAAAAAGATTTCATCTCTGAATTTTTGGTTATTTTTGTGCATTTTTATAAATATATTATCACCTCTTTTATTACCTTGCTTACATTTTCCAATATTGAAAAAAAATATATAAAATTTAAATTATAAAAATCAGAAAATTAAAAATCAAAATACAAAAGTAAAAAAAATTAAAAACCCACAAAAAATATTTGCATCTTGTAGGCATTGATCACAATCACATCACATTTTGCACTTAGCTTGATCTATCCTGCCTTGCTCCATGTGTTCGAACTCTCTACATACTTACACATATACATCTTGTTTGTAGAGTTAAAAATAAATTTGACTCCACATTTATTTGTCATTGCTTGATTTATTGATTGTGGGTTCATTGTTGATTAAATACGGGATTCCTTGAGGGTCACCACAGCGACACGGTTGTCTCCGCTTTGTGAGAGACATTAGACCCCTTGAATTTTCGTGTTTATCAGTCCTCAGGGTCAAGGATGAGACAAGGTGTGAAAGGATGTGTGGTCAAAAGATCTGGCATGTGGGCCCTCTCCACGCAGTCAAAATCTTTTTCTATTTTTGAAATTTTCTCATTTCCTTATATTTTGGGCGATTGCAAGCTCTCGTGGAAATACTCAAATGATTCCATATCATCAAATCGTGAAGAATCAATGTAGCTCTTATTTAGGCAAGTGAGGTCGTTAATACTCGATTTCATATGCTCCATCATCTGGTTCAAAGTCTCAATTGTAGATATCATGAAAGGTGACTCCAAAATCTCATGATCAGAAGCGTGCAATGTGGGTAGTGGGCAAAAATCATATTTCGGATCAAGGTAGTCTAGGAAAAGTGGATTGTCGAAATGTGAAGGTGATGGTGGGGTAGTGAAAAATCAAAGTTTGATTCCTGAAATAATGGGTTAGGCGGATATGTACAAAAGTCAGGAGCAAAATCCTCCTGGAAAAAAGGAGGTGGACCGGCTGGAGGGTACGAGGGATCTATGAGGGTCAAATAAAAATCACTCCAGTCAGTCATCTCGAAACAAAAGGAAAATGATAGGGAGAGAATGATGGTCAAGACAAGAGATGTGAGAAAAAGGCATAAATGCGCAGAAAGATTGAGTATGCACAAAAACAATCACAAACAAACTCACATAAAATAAACCCTTCAATTCACCTACTCAACTTATTAAAGACCTAAAAATAAACCCTTCAATTCACCTACTCAACTCATTAAAGACCTTGAAACTTCAGTCTTTTTATTTTGTCTTTTTTATAGTTAGGTGAGAATCACAAAAAATGTACAAACACTTAGGTTGGCTTATGGGATTAGGGCACTAATCTTAGTGTGTATGT
Organism: Ottelia alismoides; assembly: GCA_037367405.1. NCBI lineage: Eukaryota > Viridiplantae > Streptophyta > Magnoliopsida > Alismatales > Hydrocharitaceae > Ottelia > Ottelia alismoides. Next base: position 149,247 of record JAZKJV010006180.1, on the reverse strand, counting down.
GAGCATGTAAAATGAAGACAATGAGGGGATTACTCGTCCCAAGATAATGATTTTCTTTTTTTACGTATTTTAGGTTCAAGTAATATTAGCAACCTCAATTTTATTAATTTTCACTTTTTTGGATTTTTAATAGAAAATGCACGAGTCTATCAAAAAGTCAATTTGTTTTAGTACCTAAGTGATAAAAACAGAGGGAGAGAATCGGAAAAGCAATGCGAGGCGAAAATGATGATGTATGCTAAAGAGAAATGCCTGTCGTTCCTTCAGCTCTCTAGATGCAAGGATGCTAAGCAGAATTGAAACCCATGTATATGCAAATGCAACCGATGAAATCACCCTAAATACAGAAATTGCTATTAGTGTGAAGCACAGATGCTAATCACTCGGAGATGGCATCCAAAGGTACGGTCTTGGGGAGCTCTTCAGTGCTCACGACAGTGAGTCCTGCAATCATTGTGTAGAATCCCTCTCAGTGCTCGATTCCAAACGAGACTATAGGTGTATGCAATGGTAATTAAGTGTTTGGCCATAATCTATCATCAAACAACTCCTACAACTAGGGCTCAATCACACAAAATAAAGAAAATCAAAAACTCGGTAAACAAAGGGGAAAAAAGACGGAAATCGTGATAAAATCGACGAGGCCCCTAAGGGAACAATCCTTCAAGCATTGGACCTCGAGAAGTATGTAGAGTCTTGAGAGTCATGTTTATTACAATAAATGTCTCTCTCTCTCACTTCAAATTACACATATAAATAGCTAAAATAAATACACAAAATTTTATCTTCAAAATCTCTCCAAGTCCCTCTTTGATGCTTGTCCAAAGTCGATTCACGTGGGCATGTGGGCGCTCCTAGAAGAGTTCCTCCCTCGATCAGTGTTCCTCACTACAAATCCAAAAAGGAGAGTGGTTAGACAATTCACAATTAATATCAAATAAATAAGAAAATAAATAAATTAAAATCTAGACAAATAAGTTACAACTAAAATAATACCAATCTAAGCGCAGTTGCGCCCCGACAATGGTGCCATATGTTGAATAGAGATTTTCGAGGGTTGTACGGTTTCATAAGGCGAAACCGCAGTCAATGGGTTGACCGCTCAATAAATCCTAATCAATCATTAACTAACCCATAAATAAATTAAGCAATGTAAATAAATGTGTTGAGTTAAAATCTATTTTATTTAACTCTACAAAATGTGTGTATAGTACAGGTACCTAGAGTGTCGAACACAGGAAGCACAATGGATAGATTGTGCAAGTGAAGTGCCAAAATATGAATGTGATCTTTTCTATATATGTTTTTATGTAGGTTTTTAGTTTTATATTATTTTTTATTTTTGTTTCATATTTTTCCATTTTGTTTTGTTAAAAATTTTATATTATCTTTTTATATTTTTATATTTTATATTTCCTTTTTTTAAATACAATAAAGCTATATATAGAGTACACATATAAAAAAGTAAGAAAATATAACTGCATATACTAATAAAAAGATTCAAAAGAAAGGAAATAAAATATTTTTGGATTTCGATTTTTTTACTATTTATGTAATTTTTGGATAATTTTGTTAATTTTTATATATTTTTAAAGTTAAAAAACCTTAAAACATGGATTAATTAAATAGACATAATTGAAATGGAAATTAAAAATAGTAAATAATATCTAAAATTTTCCAAATCAATTTTAATTTATAAATAATAATATAGATAAAAAATAAAATAAAAAATACATTTTTGGAATCTCTAGGAATTTTATATATTTTTATCAAGGATTTTATGTCTTTAAAATTTTTAAGTATTTTATTTTTCTATTTTTTGATTTTTCACTTTCTAGAGTTGAAAAATAAATAAATAAACATAAAAATATTTTTTGTATTTTTCAAAAAGAATTTATATTTTTTTGTATATTCTAAGTCAAACAGGGCCTTTTTGTGCTCTTTTTTATTTTTAATAAATAATAAAAGGTCCTAGATTGTAGAAATAAAATTAGGAAGTGAAAATAGGAGCAATCGAGAATTTAATGCTATTTTGTGGGTTTTTATAGCATATTAACTATTTTAAATAAATCAAATAAACATACAAAAATTAAATTGCTAATAGGGGCTTAAACATAAATACATTAAATTCTAAGGGCCTTGCTGCAATATTTCCAAAATTTTATAGTGTAACTAAAAAGATCCAGTGCCAAGATGAAATACATAAAAATCCAAGGGCATGCCTGCAAAATGCACACACCTCACGTGTACTGGCACGTGAGGTAACGTGGTGGAGGACCTATAAGGAAATACAGAAACTTCGGAGTTCTAATTGCATTATTACAAAAATAAAATGAATGTCAAAGGAATGTTTCAGTTCAAAATTTAAATACAAAATGGTAGGGGTGGATATCACAAAATACCTAGTTAGGCGCGATCGAGCAATAGATTTTTATTCACTAATGCCACATGTCGCTTCCACACATGACGATGACGGTTCGAAGCCGGTGGAGGAGATTAGATCATGCAGATGGAGATCTACGACCGAGGCTCGCTTGATCCGACACGCGTTGTGCAATCTGGAACGGATCCCTCAATCGGACAATAGTAGGGAGATAAGGAAGAACATGCCAAGAACACGGCCCTGCTGAGCTTGGATCTGCAAAATCTCAAGGTATGCGGCTCCTCCTCTTCTTCCAAATGTTTCAAGAGGTGGCTGCTATCCTTCCGCACCGATGGAGGGTCTCAAAATGGTGCAAGGGGCCTCGACGACGTTGGGCAGAGTGCCTCTACCTGGAGGTCCTTTCTTTCTTTGTGATTTCCTGCAGTGGTTAGTCAATACAAAAACTAGAAGCTCTAGGGATCTTCAGAAGGGGGAATTAGCGAGAGAGGTGGCTGGCGGAGCTCTCCGGTGGTTGGCTGAGGATAAAAAGATGATCTCCATATCCCCTATGGATCTGGGTGGAATGAGGTACCTGGAATGACGAGAGGGAAAAGGGGAGCAAAGTGATGGTGGTCGGTGCGGGGGACAACGGTCGGAAATGGGTGGATGAGTTTGCTAGATTCTAGCTCCAGTGAATGTCGCTTGCGATCTTTATAATTAATTAAGATGATTAAGCTAGAAACCATGTGCAGGAATTAAGCATAGAAGCTAAAATATAAGCAAAAATGAAGAAACAGACCTCGAGTCAACTGGGAAGCCAACGAGATGGTCCTCAATGTCGGTGGGCAGCAGAGATGGTGGAAACTCCTTCTGACCTCTCCCTCGCTAGACTCTAGCAGCCGGAGAGGAAGTTGTCACCCTCCTCTATCTGGAGCACACGAAAGTGGGGCAAAAACATGGGCAAAAAGGGTTCAAAGTCGAGAGGGAAGTCGGGGATAGATTATGTACAGGATGTTGGAGACGGGATGTTCAAGGAAGGATCACGGGCAAGTCGACGACGATCAACCCAATGCAAGGGCTCGATGTCGATCCTGGTTGTACAAAGAAGATTTCCCATGAAGGTTCCCATCCTCCTCAAGAAACGTATCAAGCAAAAAAATCGAGAAAGTAGGCTGGTGCTAGGTTCTAACACGGGCGCAGGTGTATGCTAGTCAGATGATCGAGGTCAACTTACGGAGCCTCATGGTGTCTACGTGGACCAACCAGGAAAGACCTACTCGAAAATATTTGGGAATTACGTAAAAAATAGTAAATAATTTTATTAAATTAAAGTTACAAAAAAATATTTATTATTTTCATAATAATTTATTACTATTTTTATTTATTTATTAGAGGTATTTAATTACATGTCACTTTTTAGGGGTTAATTATAGGTATATTTATCTGTGTTCTAGGGTATTTTATTTTTATTTTGTATATTTGATTTTATTATCCGATTTTATTATTTTAGAAAATTATAACTTATTTTTAGATACTTAAATATTTTTTATTATATTTTTATGATATAATATATACACTTAAATAAATAGGTGTATTTATTGTATAGGTGTATACACTATATATTCATCTACGTATTTTAGATACATATTTTATTTTACTATTTTCTTTTTTGTTTTTATTTAGGTTTTAATATGTATATATACTATAAATAATATTTACGAAATTATAAAAATATAAGATTATAGAAATAATAAAGAATAAATAAAATGATTATTTCAATCGGACATATTGTACAATAAGGGTTCAAAACCTAACTTTCACACCTTAACTCCAAAAAATATGAGACTACCTTCATTAAATAGCTTATTAAAAATTATATACAATTAAAGGTGATTTGTATATATTTTGAGTTTTTATTTGAGAGATATGAGTCTGAGAAGTTGGGATTTTGGAATTTTATTTTGAGTATAACTTTTGCAGTGTATATTAATTTTGTACGAAATCAATTTTATTTTTTTATACATTATTATCTACAACTTTTATATACAAATTTCTTTTTTTATCCTTAAAATTAGAAAATAAAATAGTTCCCAAAAATGCTTAAATAATGACTTTATAAATGGGAATTTTATTGTATTAATTACCCCTATCTCCCCCTACTTTATTCATTTTCGACACAGTCATCAAGATGCCTAGGTCTCGGGGTTCAGGGTCATAAAATATCTTTGATATTTTATTCTTTTTTTCTTTTCTTTATGCTATAATTTTGTCATTAGAAATAATATTTTATATAATATTTATACAACAAGGGACGACTGTTAATTTATGTAATTTAATGATATTTACTTGCATTTACTAGGATTTTTAAGGCCAAAATGATAGAATAAAGGTGATGAAATGGAGATTCATCAACAGGTCAATTGTTAATATTAGTGAATTAGGGTTAGATTTTATTGGAATGTTTAAGATAGGAGACTAATAAATGATAAGTAATAGGATAAATCACAGATTCATCAGGTATGGATAAAAAATATGGAAGATCTGGTCTAATTGATGGGGAGTTATGTTAGCGGTGGAATGTGAACTCTAATATACAGTTCCCACCTTTGTGTATTGCTTGAGATTAGATCACAAAATTTCATGAAATGAAGAAACAATATCGTCCATCTCCATGTCTGGCTCAGCGTCAAACTTACTTGAGTAAAACAAGTTCAATAGGCACATGTTGGCCTCTAAGTCATCTGAAGCGGAGGGATGTGATGCATCTTGTGGAATTTGATCATTGTTTTCGTACTCTTGCCATAAAATCTCGCTAACTACCCCATGAAATTTGTCCTCACTGGAGGACAGGGACTTCTCTGAATCCTCACACAAAGTGGCAATCAACTTTTGAACTAGTCTCTGAGTCAAGTCTCTATTGGGTCTCTTACGTCTCTACTTATACATTATCAACCTATACCAAAGCATACCTTTCCAGTCTCATAATCGAACAAGATCCTCGCTATATGCAAAAAGGTCTTCTCGAATATGATTCAGCATAGTGCAACTATTTTGGATAATCCATGTCCAGAACAGTAATGTCCAATGAAAACTACAAACCCTCAACAGTCATCATAACGTTCTTCAAGACTCTTTTATGATTTTTAATCGATAGATAATCAAACTGAAGGACCATTCTAGACTTTTTAAGAGGTCCTAGCTTAAGTCTGTCGAACAAACTAGATGGCACAAAATTAATAGAGGAATCGTTATCTAGTAGAGTGTATTTGTCAGTTACATGGGATACTTGAGTGGACATAACTCAAGTTAGAAAGCTTTGAGTTGATGATGCTAGTCTCATTGGAAAGGCATTGATGAGACACATCTAACAATAACCTATATGTAATGTTTTAGATGACATGAAGTTTTCGACAACCAATAATATGTGATCGTATGTATACATTCACACATGTATGCGTACGCACAAATACATGCATGATCCCATCTTTTTTCGTCGTATTTTTCTTGATTTTTTGAAATGAAACTAGAGGGATTTAGATTACCATATATCACCATGGATCATTTTAAATTCAACTTAACTCAAGACCTCTATGTCATCCATTATGATTGTCAAATTTTAATGGTCTTAGAATTGTTGAAATTGACCCCTTCCATATGGATATGTTAGACATGTCTATTTCCATGAAATTTGAAATATATATTCAACTTATTATCCTAACTAAATCCACGTGAAGTCATTTTAGAAAATCAAAAAGAAAAAAAGGTTGTGTCTATGTGTATGTGCACGCGCGCGAATGAGTAGACATATATACACTGACACATTGAAAAAAACTTCAAATAATATTGAGTCTTTTTTGAGGTATATTTAATTAACATCAATTTGGATATTTTTCATATATTCAGTAAATAAGTATCAACATCACATGTACATAAAAATTGAACAACTAAAATACCATTAATCACATGAAAATAGTAGTTACAAATAGATGATCTTTTTTAACAAAGCAGTCTTTTTACCATTTATTTTAAGTAATTTAAAATGTGAAGTTTTCTCACTAAACCAAATTGATATTGGTTTTTATTAGTTTGGAAAAGACTACCTCTTTTGAACAATGCCATGTTTTTTATGCAGAAAATACCTTATGATAGCAAGCAATAACTATAGAGATGCCATGCACATATATAAAATATTTTTTTCATCTGTGTTGCACTACAAGGAAAATAAGTTGTAGCTATATAACTATGCCCATGGATGTGGAGCTTGTGGCCACAAAATTGAACTCTGACCACAACACAATGTGGCCAGTGACTGTAGCTACAAGTCTCGTCGCGAGAGTTCTCTAACCACGAATATGTTGTAGCCACTACAAGTAATCACAAAACTTGTCATGGCCACAACTCTTGCATGAATATACTCCATACATATTTGAAGACTTTAACAACGGAATTGTATCTACGAGAAACTAGTGGCCACACAATTATCATGGGCACAAGTTTCCGTAGCCACAAAATTTTGACTTGTGGTGTTGCCACAAACATTGAAAACTCTTGTGGAAAGAAAATCAAGTTTACACAGCTATTACTAAGAAAACATATTGTAAAATATTTTTATATCAATTTTTTAGTTACAACAACAAAATTTTGACTTGTGTCAATTTAAGTGATATGTTAAAATTCACTACTAAAAGTAGTTCCATTTTGAAGCTCAATTTAAACTTGTTTTTTTTTCAAAAATCGAGAAACATCTTTTTTTACCAACAATAGCAAGGTATATATAATTTCTAAGGTAAGGAAGCTTTACTAATAAAGCATACTAATAAAGCATGTGCGTTTTTGTTGACCTCAAACAAGTGCGTATCAAATAATAAAAAAATATTTTTATCACTTGTATCTTTCTTAGATTCTGCAATACTAATTGTGCCTTCTGTTTTTGCAATAGCAGTCGTGCTCCTGACTTCTTACAAAATTCATAATTTCGTCCTTCCGTTAAAGATAACGTAAGAGCATAATTGATATTAAAAAAATAAAATTGTGAATTTTGTCAGAAACCAAGGCTAAAACTAGTATTATAAAAAAGAGAGGAGCATAATTGATATGGTAGAAGTTAAGAAAGAAATAAAAACCCAATAAAAAGTTCTCTTTACAAACAAAGAAGCTTCTGGTCCTTCTTTGAGGATGTTCCGGGAAGCTAACAATAGAATTAATATTATCCATATCCACGTGCTAAATGCCATGAAGATGAGATAAATTTATTTATCTTTGCAAAGCATGGCGTGCGTAAGACTACATGACATCATGGGGAACATCAGGTATTATTCAAATCAAAATTGCCTGTAAATAAACATAGAATAATAATAATAGAGGATTTCAAGTGTCCAGCAGTTGTTTTTGACTACCAAGAGCTACCATCAGCGATAGCAGTCGAACATATCTCCCACAGATTACCTGATGTAATGCGATTCGGAAAATTAAGCCTATTAAATCGTATCCTGGTGATCGATATAGGCCTGATCTTATTCGATCTTTCTTATTTTTTCCTCAAATAAATCGTCCTTCGTTATTGATGGACAAGAAGGAAAGCGAAACAGACAGATCATAATGAACAGACACAAGAGAAATGAAAAGAAATCGAAGAAATGGATGGAAAGGAAATCCGAGAGATTAGTACTAAATTAATTTGTGCATAATGGTTTAGCCACGAAATTAGCCCTCATGCCGAAAATAGAGAGAGAACATACGAACCTACGCGGCTACACGTCCACGCCTATCCTCCAATGAAGGGTCAAAGTTTCCTAAAGTGGACCGCAAGGAACCCTAACGGCTCTACCGCCCACCGCTGCCCATATAAAGGACCCCCAATGGGAGCCCTGAAAAATGGGAGAAAGGAATTAGCAAACTTATACATACACGAACCTCTCCCTTCCTCGTCCAATCTCTGCACCCAATATCCTTCCAGATCACGGCCATGGTGGCTGACGAGCTGTCCAGGATCCTCCCCAGGGTAGTCATTGTCTCTCGCAGATGCGTACGCAAGAACAAGTTCGTCGACTTTGTTGGTGAGTCCCGCGTATATTCTTTTTGTTGAATATGGATAGACGGAGCAGAACCAACCTGGGAAATCTACGTCTGCATCCAATTTTCTGGGAAAGATTGGATTTTAATTTAAGGGTAATTCTCTGATGGACAGGTGAGTACCACCTTGATCTGATAGTTAGCTATGGCGCTGTCCCTGTGATTGTACCAAGGGTGGCAGGTGTCCACATGCTGCTGGAGAGCTTCGAGCCGATCCATGGCGTGCTGCTCTGCGAAGGGGAGGATATAGATCCAGCGCTCTATGAGTCTGAGATCGAAGGCCTTACGCCTGAGGAGCTTGAGGAAATCAGGCAGATTCATGCCAGCGATACTGCCATCGACAGGGAGAAGGACTCGATAGAGCTCGCACTTGCAAAGCTCTGTCTTGAGAGGAATATCCCCTATCTAGGAATCTGCAGGTGTGATATAAATTACTCTTCTGCAATTTATTTATATACGTTTCTGTGCTTCACAATAGCCCACACAACATCTAAATCTGTTAATTACGTATTAGTGATTAAGTCAAAAGAGATAATATATTAACTAATAAAGAAAATTCACAGTTGCGTATGAAACTCTACTGAAAGGTAGGTCGTCATAGACCTGCGGCTATTGATTATTTCCTTATCCAAAATGGACTTCAGAAACAGATATGGATTTGATTGTGCCTTATTCCTAAAACTTGTTTAATGTATGGAAATCTCTTTCTTTTCTGACAATTACTTATCATATTTATTTTGTATCGTTTCATTAGAAATTGCGAACTTCATTTACATCAACTAACTAAATACATGAATATGTTGACCATGAATACAGGGGTTCCCAGGTCCTTAATGTGGCTTGTGGAGGGACTCTGTACCAGGATGTAGGGAAGGAGCTCGCAAGGCAAGGGAGGGAGCCTGTTGTTCACATGGACTATGACAACTACGATGGCCACCGACACGTGGTGAAAGTTGTAGAGAACACCCCATTACATTGTTGGTTCACGGAGTCGCTGGACAAGGAGAAGATGGAGGTTATGGTGAACAGCTACCACCACCAAGGGGTCAAGAGATTGGCAGATAGGTTTGTGCCTATGGCATTTGCCAATGATGGGCTAATCGAGGGTTATTACGATCCTGATGCTTACAACCCAGAGGAGGGAAAGTTTATCATGGGATTGCAGTTCCACCCAGAGAGGATGCGACAGCCAGAGTCTGACCAATTTGATTATCCTGGTTGTCCAGCTGCATATAGGGTAAGTCATGCAATAGCATACTGTTCATATCCAGTATATTGTGTGCCACATAATTTGGAAAAGAAGGGTTACTAAAGTCGAAACTTTATGCAGGAATTCGTGAAGGCAGTAGTCGCTTATCAGAGGAAGGTTAACGACATGTCTATCACATTGCACGGTCAAAAAATGAACCAGGATATGGAGAACAAGAGAAGAGCAATAGTTCGCAGTTTCTCACATGCTCGAAACCTGTACACCGCAAGGCCAGCAATGTTTTTCTCAGAGGAACCTGAGCTGGAAGCTGGAGCCGAATTCCTTGAGGTACGGTGGTATTATTTTTTGTACTTCATCAGTTTTAGGAATTTCAATTTCCAAACTAAGAGCAATTCAACACATTGCAGTCAAATACAGTATTGAGCACAAACCAGGAGAAGAGGCTGAAGCAAATGGGCGCAACAGTGAGGAATGCTTCTTCTTACTTGGAGCAGATGAAGATGGACAGAGAAAGGGAGGTGATTGCAAGAAGTGTGATGGGAAAAATGTCAGGGGAACAATTAACGGAGCTCCTCGGATTCTATAGCATGATGGGGAAGATTTGTGCAGAGGCATTGGAGAGGAAGCTAGTGGGGGTCTAAACTCTATACCGGATTTGTAGCATATTGCTGCAGCAGGAAGGGAAGCCATCTTGCTGCCACTGTTGCCCAAGTTTTCTCAGGGATGTAGTGTGATGTTGTTTATTACAAAAAATACAAGTGTATATTGTTTTGATTGATCAGGATGTCAAATTTATTGTAATAGAATTGGCATCTCTGCAAATATCAACAAATATGCTTGAATATTTCCAAAGAATTTTATGTGAACGAGTGGCACTTCAATAGAGATATTTTATTGGAAAGATATACAAGGAATCTTTTTATGCAAAAACTTAACCACAATGAAAAAACTTATGTTCCAACTTACAAGATCGCTTCTCCGAAATCAACCCCAATGAAAAGGCATATTCCACTGTTGCCCAAGTTTTCTCAGGGATGTAGTGTGATGTTTATTACAAAAAATACAAGTGTGTATTGTTTTGATTGATGAGAATGTCAAATTTAATGTAATAGAATTGGCATCTCTGCAAATATCAGCAAATATGCTTGAATGTTCCAAAAAATTATGTGAACGAGTGGCACTTCAATATAGATATTTTGTTGGAAAGATATACAAGGAATCTTTTATGCAAAAACTTAACCACAATGAAAAGACTTATGCAGCAATATTTTTTGGAAACACAGTTGCCTGCACTACCCAATCCCAAGTTTTCTCAGGGATTTAGTGTGATGTTTATTACAAAAAATACAAGTGTGTATTGTTTTGATTGATGAGAATGTCAAATTTAATGTAATAGAATTGGCATCTCTGCAAATATCAGCAAATATGCTTGAATGTTCCAAAAAATTATGTGAACGAGTGGCACTTCAATATAGATATTTTGTTGGAAAGATATACAAGGAATCTTTTATGCAAAAACTTAACCACAATGAAAAGACTTATGCAGCAATATTTTTTGGAAACACAGTTGCCTGCACTACCCAATCCCAAGTTTTCTCAGGGATTTAGTGTGATGTTTATTACAAAAAATACAAGTGTATATTGTTTTGATTGATCAGAATGTCAAATTTAATGTAATAGAATTGGCATCTCTGCAAATATCAGCAAATATGCTTGAATGTTTCCAAAAAATTATGTGAACGAGTGGCACTTCAATATAGATATTTTATTGGAAAGATATACAAGGAATCTTTTATGCAAAAACTTAACCACAATGAAAAGACTTATGCAGCAATATTTTTTGGAAACACAGTTGCCTGCACTACCCAATAGACCATTGAAGTGGCCTCATATATGCAGTAAATTGATATGACAAATTCCACAAACCTAAAAGGAGGCTGAAGCAAGGTGTAAAATTTTTGATGCAATGCAAATTTGAGGTGATTGAGATTCGGAAAAATATTAAAAAGAACTGCAATTAAAACTTTACAAACTCACTCTGGGATCAGATGATTTCCCAGAACTTCACCCAAACAAATTGATGAGCTACTCAAAGGTCAAAAAGGGTTTCTGCTTTTACATGATGTACATTGAATTTGTAAAAGAATAGGGCATACGGATGTGGTGTGATTAAGTATTAGATTGCTTATTTTTTGTTTTTCTTGGGCCATTATTAGGATTTCCCATCTTGCAAAAAAGAATAAACGTCTTCGACCATGTTATATCCTCAAAAGGTTTGCAATAGGATTCCATCCCAAAAGCCATGGTTTTCTGCCTGCAGGGAGTGCAAAATTCAGCTCAAACATCTCCTTTGACATGTTTCCACCTTCTCCGAAACCCACCAACCTTGCAACCAATTGTGCACTATCCTCAATGTGCACATGGTCATTTGGGTCAGTCCAAAGCTTATAGGCCAGCTGAAGCCTCCTCTGTTTTGCTGTGATCGGCACTTGCCATTTGTTGTAAAGAATCTCCCGTTCCTCTTCTGTCAATCGTGAATTCATTCGTTTGGAGAGGAATTCTCTCTCATTTCTTAGTGCTTTCATGCTGCATTACACATCATGCACATCAGGAAGATGCGTAGAAAATGGAGTTATGTGCATTATATATATGGTCTTTAAATTTACCTTGATGCAAGAGAGACAGTTGGCTCATCTCCTGATTGAGCAGGACTTTCACTTCCAAGTTCTGCAAAATGTTGTTGCAGCCATGTCAGCCTTCTAAGCTCCACCTCGATATACATTTGATCAGCTGTGTCGCCTTTGAATAACAAGTAAAACTGAGTACGATGAATTATGGATACATGACACACATGCCATAAATGAAATATTTGTCTTCGTTGCTCCCTGAACAGTTCATCCCATGCTGATGGAGAGTTCAGGTCAGTTACGGTCTCATCTGCATCTTCGGGGTCATGTGGTGTAGCCTCATTTGCTTCCAATTCCAGAACCTGGTAATGTTGAAAGAAGAAACAGTAGATTAATAAAATTGCTTGTTGCCCAAATTAAATGAATAAAAAATAAATCGAAGTGAAACATTAATAAAATTTAATATTAGTTGCATGCATATTACACCTGGCAAACAAGAAGCTGCTTTTGATATTGGAGCTTAGCAACTCGTTCTTTCAGTTCAGTGACATATGCCTTTATGCTCCTCACATTCTCCTCTGCAGCATTTTGGAACATTTTCTGCATTTTTCTCATATTTACAGAACTAGAACGCCTGTAAGGTGTACCTTCCCTTGACGATACATCTCCATTTTCCTCATTCTTAATTGGAGTGCTTTTCTCTGAACCGCATAATGCTGCTTCACGGGATTCTATGTCATTTTCCGGGGACTTATTCTCCGTGTCAGAATCTAGGATGGCTGAAGACGAATGTGGAGAGCATGGAGATCTTATTAGATTTTGTCTGTTGATTGTATTACTCAAAGCAAGAGGGAGTATCTTTTTCTTCTTCGATAGAGTTTTCGATGATTTGGGAGTGACTTCATTCGATTGGCCATTATTTGGAAGTGCCTGGACCAGCTTGTCCAATGACTTCTGGACATTTTCTAGCTGCACCTCCAGATCGGCTATTGTACTTCCTTGTGTATGAAGTCTCGTTATCTCCTCCTTAAGATTAGCACCAGTGCTTTGTGTAGCAACTGCATCTCTAATGTCAAGAGATCTGACTGTGCGCATTTCCTTTATTTCAGCTTGAAGCTTAGCTATAGTTTCTGCAGCATTTTGGTTTCCCTGTCTGTGGCAAGCTACCTCTTTCTGAAGCACTTCCAGCGCTCGGTTGGCCTCCTCCCCAAGCTGCTCTTGCAAATGTTCTAGCTTCCGTATTTCATGCACTAACATAAATGGACTAGTTGATGACAGCCGCATGGTGCTCCTTGTCTTGTCAGTCCTCCATATCCTTTTGTCCACTTCATGCGGGGAGCGGCCAGAAAATGTAAGGCATTTGACTGCTCGATGAGGGGAATCAAATGGGTTCCAGCCCTGAATAAAAGCCATCAACAATAAAAATCCTACATATTTAACTCAGAATAGACAAAAAAACAATCCATATACTTACAGGTTGATTTTCGTTTACTTTTTTTCGCAATTCATTCAGCTGGGATTGTGCTTGATCACGCTCACGCTTCAGTTCTTCCATCTCCATTTCCATCTGGATGATGCAACATGGAATCCATTGCTCAAGAACATATTGCACATTGCTTCAGAACATTGGAGTTTCATACCTTCTTAATCTGCAACTCTTTCTCCATTATGACTGCTTCAGAACATGAAGTTCTGGGGGGCTCTGGGGTCCGCAGCTCTGCTTCCAATCTTGCAACTTCCTTTTGCAAATGCTTGAGCAATTGCTTATCCGAAATGACCTATCAGGCAGCAAAATTGGAGAAATGTGTTGTTACATATTCAAACAAGAAAATGCATCAACTGAAAACGTAATGTGAAATCCATAGGAAGATCCATAACACACCATATTCACATGTGCATTATTAGTGACTTCTTTTGCACGGGTTGCAAAGGATAGTGTATTCCTTGATTGCTCAACGTGACTAAATGCAGGGCTCATAGTACAAATGATGGCAGTCCGAGAATTCCCCCCAAGGGATAGCTGCAGTATGCGAGTAAGTTTTGAATCTCTGTATGGTATATGACCACCTTTTTTCCCCATGCTGCAGTAACAAATGTATTGTGTTACTTTAATTTCCACATATTCAAAGAATGATGTACAATCACCATCCGGTTGATGCACTACATAGACACAAACATCTACATTAAAAGTAAGGATGTGTAGAGTAGTTTTTCCTCCTTTATTCACCGAGATTTTGTCAAGAAGACCAAGGTGCATATCACTCATTTGGCTTGAGCTGATTATAAATTTAGTAGTTCCAAAGAGGGATCCTTACTTGAAATAAGGTGGAATATTATTTAAATGGAAAAGTCAAATTTTCCAAAGTTGTTCCTCGAATTCTGCAGATAATTTCTTTATTGCATGTTTAGCATGTTATAATTAATTTTGAAATTAAGGATACAATTCAAACAGTAGTCCTTTGGATGATAGACCCTCTACCCACAATTCCGTTCAACTGGGTTCAGCATGCATCCCTTCTTTATTGAAACAGACAACAATTCAGAATAACGAATTTATTCATCCTTCAACAAGACTGACCGAATAAAAAGATGATTAAAACTGGCTATAATTTCATATTTACTTAAATTTAAATTTGAATAATTTATGCATCATAAAATGTTCTAACCTCAGTTTCCTGATTACAGTTGTTAGAGTTAACAAGCTGCGATTAATATGGCATCCTTCCTTCAATCTCGCACCTTCTGTTTGTGTCTGTGATACTCTTTCACTGCCTGCAAGATCCACAAAGTTCTGCAAACGCACAGCATAATTAGGCCGATAAATGTGGAACCTTGACAACACTAAGCAGAATATATTGGTCTTACCAAGCTTGCCATAAAGGATTTCACGCAATCTGATGTTTCACGTAGACAGCTTTCTATTGTCTACAATGAAATAATACAAAGAGGAAAGAATGCAATCAACGATCAATGGATTAACATAGTCTTAAATCTGACAACATAATTAATTAAAGTCTTACCAGCTTTATTATCTGGTGTGACCGAGAACTTGTGTCATTTAGAGAAGTCTCACCAACTTGTCTTTGTGCTAAAGAGTAGGACACAACTTTCATTAAGATGCAGAATACAATACTGTAAATATTGCATAATATGAAACATATAATAGCTAAATTATTATGGTATCATATATTTACCTTCACAAATACCAATCAAGTGCCTCAGATGTTGGCTATCTTTCACAGTTTCTTCTTCCAGTTTCTCAATTACTGTTCCTTTCTGTATCACAAGGCATGAAAAAGTAACAAACAGAGCATAAAACTAAACGAGAAATGTTTTATTTAGAAATTTTCACATAGATATGATAAAGAAATGCACTGCCAATACCTCAGGGTCGTCTAGTAACCGAAGGGGGCCAGATTCCGGTTTCAAAAGGTCTCTCACTATCTCATTATAAATCTCCATTGCAGATATTTTAATAACAAAGTTCCTATCAGGACACTGATATTACAAGAATCAAACAACAAAAATCAAAGATTGGTACCTCTAACCACAGAAAAACGAAAAAAACAACCACGTGCATGGAGAATTCATAAAATGGTAAGTATAAACAGCAGAAAATTATTGCAAGAACATGAAAAGTCCCATGACTGAGCATCAAAAGACATTTCTGATCAGCAATAAAAAAGGAGGGAGGTGCTTACACTAGTTATGTGTTTATAAATATCATTGACAGCACTATCAGTTATCCCTCGCATGGTAAACGTCTTCCCACTGCTGGTTTGCCCATAAGCAAATATTGTTGCTGATAGGAGCAAAAAATAGGCACTAAATAAGATTAATATTCATTTCTAAGTGCAAAACTAATTTCCGAATAACAGAATAATTTACACTTTATTACCATTGATTCCAGTAAGTGCGGACAGTGCGACATCCTTCGCGCCATTCTCATAAACAGACTCGGTTAGGCAAGTAGGCCCAAATACTCTATCTGTAAATAAGTAAGCTTATTCGGCCTCATTAATCATCAGAGCAAAATCACAGCTAAATAACTGGACCATGACTAGCAACTTAAAACAAGTTACAGAGATCATTTTACCAAAAGTATAAGAGGCTGGAGAGTTCGATCGTTCCTGAGCCGACATCTTGAACACGATTGTGTTGTCGTCTGCGCATTCCCATGTCACCTGATCCTTCATGTTCACTTCCCTCTTACTAAGCGGCCTAACACGGACCGTCACAAAGATCTTCTCCTCCTTGACTCTGGGACCTCCAGGAGTGGAAACCGGCGTCCTCTCCACTCTGGTACCTCCAGGAGTGGACGTCGGCGTCCTCTCCATCTTCGGGGCCGGTGTCTGAGGCATCCTAACTGCAGTCATTTCTTCGATCAATTCCTCGTCTTGGGAGAAAGAAGGATCTATCCTTCTCCCCCTCAACCTGATCAAACACATTTGTCACAGCACGGGAACGCGCGCAGATCAGCTCGAAATCCACCAATGGATCAACAGATTGTGACAATTTAGGGCAAGTTAACGACTTTCCTTCAGGGAACATTGAAACAGGTCAAAGGAGCCACAAATCACAGTGCGGAAACCGAATAAACCACCTTTTCCCCCCAAATCGAGCAAGAACCACGAGATTCTCGAAAAAACGGCAAGAGATCGGCGGCAAAAAGGGAATGGGTACAATGAAGGGAAGGGATCACACTCACAGCGATCAAGAAGAGGTTGAGTGGGAAGAAGTTAGGGTTTCTTTCGCCGGCAGAAGCACGCTCGTTCTTCTTCTTGTTGCCGAGGTTGTGATATTGTTAGGGTTCCATACGTTCTCGTCTCTTCTCTTCTAGAGATAGTGTAAGGCGGAGGAGCGTTACAAGTAAATGGGGAGAGAGAGAGAGAGAGAGAATGGCGATGGGGTTTTGCCTTCGTTTCTCGAGAAAGACAAAACGAACCAATCGTTTGAAATGCTGAGGTGCTGCTCCAACGGCTACTTCTCCTTCTTCCTATTTCATATGGGTTTATTTATTTTTCCATTTATATAATTTTGTTATATTAGTTTTTTATCTGAGCAGTGAGACTAATAATGCAACCAGATAATGTTATTTTAATATTAGCATATACAAATGTAGGGACGTGTTTTTTATCCGCTTTTAGTCGCAAAATGATAAAACTTTTTTATGTTCATCATTGTTTTTTATTTTGTTTTTTTTATTTTGATGCATTGGCTTTTTTATGGACTTCAGGTGAAATGGGAAGCAGAAAATGGGAAGGAGAGATGCGAAAACATTGGGTATTGATGAGTTGCCTTGTTTACCTGAGGTGAAGTGTAACGAAAATCCAAAAATTTATTGGCGAATCTATTATCTCAGGGGTATTAAATAAAGATGGAGTACGTGCTATACTTTGGAGGAAAATTTTTAAAAAGACACCATGCAAACTGTAAGGTTATATCACATAGTTTTTAAAATTTATTGTTGTGATTGCATTTTCGAAATTTTCAAATTTTGTTGTAGAATGATATTTTTTGAAATATATGAAAAAATGATCTTTATGTGACAATTATGTGTTTCCCACCTTGCTCGTTTTAAATAATATGTCCTTCAATCAGTAGTGGGATATGGGATAATGAGGGAACGGGTAAACGGGTTGTATCCTTCATTTATGTTCGTTTGCAGAGATGCGGTTATAAGTTATAAGGATGGTGACGAGTCTGATATTCGCTGCGTTAAGAAGTTGTTTTTATATTGTTCGTGCTTAAAAATAATTTTGTGTCGTTCGGTGTAGGCGGCAATTGGAATCGGTCAAGAAATAACCACAAATATTTATTCAATTTCAACCACGTGGTTTTATGTTTATTTTACTTGGGCAAGTCCCAAGGTCGATCACAAAGAGACAAAGGAACAACCAAGAATTATGTCTATCAAAGTTCGTGCGCGGTTTTCGAGGCGGTCCTTTTTTTAATTTTTAATGAAATAAAGGATGCAAAATGCAAATTTGTCCTATTTTAGGGACTAAAATGTCAACTAAACTCAAACAATGTCCGAAAAATATGAAACTTGGCCACAATGGTAAATATGATGGAATGAATGCACTGTAATTTTTTTGGAATTTTTGAATGCAATATGAATTTTTTATGGATTTTTAAATGCAAACAGAGTGAATTTCAATATTTAATTATAATAAATATTCAACCTATTTGTTTTCAAGGGATAAAATTATCTAAGATCTATCACTAGGTGATGGATCTCAGAAAAATCTTAAACCTCGAAAATGTGAGATTTAATACCTACTAAAAATCAAACATTGAAATATGCAAAATGATTTTTACGGAGCAATCTATGAATGCAAATGCAAATCTTTTTGGGCACATGTCAAGCACAGTTAATTCTACAATATGTGATTTTTCGGAAATTTTAGAGCAATGGTTAATCAAATGTAAATTTGAGAGCACAAATTGGGTAAAATATGTAAATTTCCACAAAATAATTAATTATTAATTAACCATCAATCACAAAAATATCCATAATATGTCAAGATGTAGAAAATTAAATGACAAACATCATGCTATTTTTGGATAAATAAAATAAAGTAATGTAGAGGTCCAGAACAATGGGGAAAGACAGGGGTAACAATGCAATATAAAATAAATAGAATAAATAAAGAAAGTGAAGGGGGCCTAAGTTGTAATTACCAATAGATCGGGGGGTTCCCTGCAAATTTTCCTAGGGATCACGTGCTAGGCACGCGACCCTTGGAATCTGGACTGTTGCGTGAATAAGCGAACCTTCGGGGGGCTTCTCGTAATTTTCCCAGGGTCACGTGCATAGCACATGACTGTGGAATGGCGTTGAAGACGTTCCCCCTACGCACATGCCTCGCACGCGTGTGGGGACCTCGGGCCTCACGCCCGGTGGCGAGGCGGAACGGCAGATGGAATGCGGCGTGGCGTTGGCCGTCGATCAACGGGCGCGTGAGTGGCTGCTGGTGGCTGTGCTCCGGCCGCGGAAGGTAGCTGGTGGCTACCCCCAATGCTCCCAAGAAAGGCGGAGGAGGCCCAGCCTGGCGGAGTCGGCGAGTGGTTGACGATGACGGTGTTGGAGGCGAGGTTGAAGAAGATCGGGGGCGTCGTTGATGATCGTAGTCGAAGTCGGTCGGTGAAGAATGGCGAAGGCGAAGTCAAGTAGTGGTCGTCGGAGATGGAGTTTGAATCTCAAGGAGACTCGACGGCGAAGCGCGGAGCAGCGAGGTGGTCGAAGTCGGGCGTTGATGGCGGTGGTGAAGCTTGAAGAAGTCGGTGGTGATCGTTGCGAAGGCGTTGGTGGTTGTGTTGGCTCGACGGCGTGAAGGATGGCCGGAGCGAAGCAAGTCGTCGGAGGAGACTATTGCGTCTGCAACGAAGATCGGAGGTCCTCGGATCTCGCCGCGAGATGGCGATGCCGGGCTGTCACCACTGGCAAGGTCGAGATGAAGTGTTGATTGGCGGATAAGGAGTCGGAGGGGACGATGCTTCTTAAATAGGATTTGGAGAGAGGGATAGCCGGAGATGGTTGCGGAGTATGCAGAGGTCATTGGGATCACGGGGCAGCGCGAGACATGCGGCGGAGGTTACGGAGGGTGATGGTTGCGAGGTTTGTGGGGGCGGCAGCGGGAGGTTGAAGGTGACTCGTGGGTCGTCCGATCGGGCGATGATCGGATGGCCAGGAGGTCGCCACGTGGTGCAAAAGGGGGAGTGGGAGCGGGGCACGTACGGTGTCTTTTAAATTTTTTAATAAAAACGAATAAATAATGGGGCCAAAAAAATGCCGACACGTGGCGACCCCAGGGGCTACCATGTGTCAGCACCAGAAAAATCCGCAGATAAAGATATAGTAAAATCAAAAATAAATAGTGAATGACCTCAGATCGAAAAAGTTTCTTCACAAAAAATGCTCGTCTCGATGAGATCTACAACTTTCATGAAGACCTCAAAACCAAAATCAATCAAATGCACAAAGTGATATTTTTGGGGTAACCCATGTACATAGAATACCTTGATTTTGGGGTTTTGTAATTTTTTATCATTTTTAAATCAGATAAAAATCCGGAAAAAAATAAAAAAAATAAAAGATAAATAAAGACACCTTAATCTAATTTTTTTGGATTTTTATTAATAGGTAAAATATATACATAAAATATCAGGTCAAAAACCGTTAAAATACACAATGTACAAAAGAGGCCCAAAACTCAACTTTCACATATGAGCTCCGATTCACTTGAACTTAGTCTTGTTTTGAAGGTAATTGAATGTACATTAGTTCAAAAGTGAGTAAAATCAAAACGGACACTAAATGGGGAAGATATGGGCTTTTAGTCCGGAAATCTTGAAACTAGGGTTTGGGTTTTTGGTCCACTTATTTGGGTTAGTGAATTTTTTTGTATTTTTCATTTATTCTTGTGAGTGATATGTACACAGGGGAGGTAGTTTTGTTTTATTCAGAGTTAGCATGAATGAGTTAAAAATCTGGGAAGTTAGGCTATTTACAGGTCAATTTTGGCTGAGATTTTTGGCTTCTTATTTTGTGCAGAAATTATGGATAAAATGCAATTTTCATGAAAACATGCATGAATGCTAATTATACAGAATAGATGCAGAAATGCTGTTGATTTTGGGGACTTGAGCTTAATTAATGAGATTTAGAGTGATGAATTCGAGATTCATCAGATGGATAAGAAGAATTTTTTTGCTATTCTTTGTTCGGTTGGAAAGGAATGAATTAAAGAATAGAATGTTGTTTTGTTAGACATAGTTGTAAGGGATAAAATATATTTGTATCGTTGTAAGAGAGAATTTTAGCGAGAGAAAAAGGTCATAGAGGGATACAATCCAAATCCCATCTTCATGTTTGTAATATAGATAGGATAAGAGCCTTATCTTTCCTTATAACCCGCAAAAGAACAACCCCTAAAACTCCCTCTTCGCAAGAAGCAACATCCCATGACTCTGGCTCACAAATTTTTACGACACAGACTCTTCTTAAAAACTCTCACATGGAATCGCGTGTAGGAGGTCTCTCCTATTATACTAGAACATTCCCCCGGTAAGTTCGACTTCTGCCATGATTTTGCATGGGAGCGCATCAACATCGACGTCACCCCCATTCCCACTCATCATGGCCACTCCCCAGCCCTAGAATATAAGCTCGTCAAAGGTCTAAACAGGGAGGTGGCTCAAAATACCATGTTATAGCTCCAAGTCATGGTATGCCATTAGTAAAAACATATGTAAACACGTTGAAATTCTATCATCGTAGCCAGGTACTCTCCTACCCCCTCCATAAATTGATGGCTTCGAGTGTGTGATCCAAACACAACATTCAAGGTAGTACCATGGTGTATAAAGTCTCTCCGAGAACCCTAAAATTGTCGTCTAAAATCCTAGAAAATATAGATGCAAACTCAAGTAATAAAAAACCTTTATCACAAAGCTATTAGATCAAACTAACGAGTAAAGTCCCACACCTCCCACCCACATCCATCATTCAAAATGAATATCAACATCCTTTATTGGAACATGAGAGGTTTGGGGTGTTCGTTGAAATAAAAATATTTAAAGGACCTTCAGTTCACTGAGAAAAGTTGCATCATTGTATTACGAGAAACAAGAATTGAACACTTAACGCAAACTGTAGGCTCAAACTTTTAAATCACCTCACTTTGCATTCTAACAACCTACACTTAGGGCATCCTCATGGGTTGGGATCCAAAATTCTTCATTTACCTAAACTATGAAGATTTGAAATTCTTCGCTAGTTCTCACCTCGAGGACTTAACCACATATTTCTCTTTTCGAATTGAAAATATATATGACCTTCATTATCCTGACCTAAAGAAAAAGTTCTTGGATCAACCTAGATTACTCTCCTTTACGGATGAGCACGATGTTTTGGTAGGGGAGATCTATACCGCTTCTAGGAAGAATCTTTATCACAATTCCCATTAATAAGCTCTTATAAAAAATTAATGCTTGGAGTATAAATTCTGACTTAGTTAATTTTGCATGACCGACCCGACCTTCACCTAGTCTAACACCAACATAAATCGTCGATAAATAAAATCGAATTGAGCTATATTCAACTCCTTCAAAATCACCCCCTTCTCTTTCAAAATGGAAACAATTATGTTCAATGAATCCTCCTTTGGAGATCATGTCCAAAACTCTTGGTTCACCCCCAATCGAGGCACACAACATGTTCCATGCATGGCATCTAAAAATGATGCGACTAATATGTGATATTCAAGTTTGGAAGAAAGATAACATCTTACCTAAGATAATTTTACGAGGGAAATCAAAAATACAATTTAAAAGATTGAAGCACATATAATCGCAGGAAATCCATATCAAACATGCCAGGTTGATTATAAACATCTGGCTTCACTTTATACAAACCTTGCAACCCTACTAGAAGATGATTATGCCAAGTGTAATCAAAGGGTAAAAATTCATTGGATTCGTGAGGATGCCTGGCATACATGATTCCTACAATTCATCTCTTCGCTAAAAAGGAATCAAAACCAAATAAAAACTCTTACGGATCTCCATATAACAATCTATTATGAATTTTCTTTGATTTCATTAATACATCTTAGTTACCACAAGAATATGTACTAAGATTCCCAAAGAAGCTCCCCCTTAAACTTCAACCTCTACCCCTCTTTGATCGGTAGATTGACTCACCAAACGACCTCTTGTCTCCATCTCTATCACTAAAGTGGACCAGGTCATCAAGAGCTGAAATCTCTAAAAGCCGCAAGCTTTGATGGTTGCATCCTTGAATTTTTCAAGTCATTATGGATCATCGTCAAACATGGCTTCATGAATCTCATCAATAGATTCTTATATACAAACTTTGACACTCGAGAATTCAAATTCCCTAATAGCTCACTTGTCTCCTTTTATATTCAATAAAGGAGACCCTTAAATATTGAAAACTATAAACCCATTAGCCTGATAAATGTACATATGTGTATCGTTTCTAGAATTTTGGTATAGGTGGACCGAAAAATTCCATGGCTACATTTTGCACTCACAATGTGGCTTCTTGAGGGAACATGGGCCTTCGATTGTTTCACTCACCTTGGAAATCTATGCAAAATGAAACCATCTCAAAACAAAGGTTTTGGCTCTAAACCTTTGACATCCTAACTTAGAATGTGATCTGAAAAGGTCTTGAAATATCTGATTTCCCAAAACTTTTAATAAATGGATCATTGATATTTTGACTTTGACAATCTTTCTAAATATCAATGGAACCTTGGTTGGGTTATTTAAATCCTCTAAGGTATTAGACAAGGTGATCTCCTTTTGCCTTTACTATCTACTAAAACTGTTAACATCTTGGATAGGGACCTCCAAAACCTCATTACAAATGAGTTTATCACTAGGTTTTCCCTCCTTAGGGGAACATCAAAATCATGAATGTACCGTTTGTGGACAACCTCCTTATCTTTTTTGAATTCTTTGAGGATACCGATGCTATGATCTTTGGACTAAAAGTTAAACAATGATCCATTCACCCCTTAAATATCCCTCCCACAAAGTTCTTATTCGCTTGAAATTCTCTCGAATGGAAATGAGGTTTCTCCCAATAACATGTCTTGGAATCCCTTTCTTGCCCTCTCTACTAAAATCTGATAGATGGCAACTAGTTTAGAAGTTTTGCAGAAAAAAACTCCAAAGGTGGAAATCCAAAATATTATTCTTGCCTTTGATAGTCTCACTCTTAAACTCATCACTCACTCCTTTAATTACTCGTGTGTTCATCTTTTAGAAACTTTCGATCATAGAGAGTGAAAAATTAGGCGAGATTTCCTTTGACAAGGAAATACAAAAGAGAGAGAAAATCAGGAAGCAATTGTAATCACACTTGTTGACCAAAGAAAATTAAGAATAGGGAATATTAAACCTAGAGGAATTTAACAATTCCACCTTTTCAAAAAAAATTTACAAATCCATGAAAAAATATGAGTACCATCTTCCCAATCATGAATTCCTCCTATAAAAAAGGCAAACCCATTCCACTCGGTCATGGAAGCAACAAAATGCTTCAAACTTTTGGAGATCAATTAAAAAGGCTCAAAAAATATCTATAATACAATCCATAAGCATGTGGAATATGGAGAAAGTCATTGCTCTAGGTAAAATGGTTTAAGGTGTTGGATATGTGAGCCCCAGGCGAACCATTCTTACAATAAATGTTACTGTAATATATATGTTTTGTCAATAAAAATTATTGATGTTTCACTCCCTTTCTGAAATTAAATGAATGAATGCACTATAAGGTCCCTCTGTACAATTAGGGTTATGTACCATGGCCAGCTTGATGATCATATAACTGTTGATTCATTGAATGAATCATAGAGGCTTGTGTTTGGATGAATATCTAAAGAGTTAGATATAGGACTCATCAAACACCGTCAAATGATTATTAAGAGATGATCTCCAGCCTGAGTAGGAGATGGCAACCCTTTCTCACAGAGGTCGATATCTGATCGACCTCTTGATGCAGGTCCTCTGCATGGGAATAGTGATTCGGAGGTGTCAGATTAGTTAGGTCAAAGGGTTGACTTAACGAGATCGAGATAACCTAAGTCCTATGTTGAATGTTGTCACAGCATAGGCACACATCATCTGACCGAAGACAGATGTGTTACTATATGTATGAGTGTGTACATTTGGCAGACCAATAGGTTGATGACCTAACCAAGGTCTATACACCGGCGCACTGGTGTGCATGTAAGGGCATATGAGTAATACGATCTCTCAAAGGGATCATACAGTTTCACTTATGAACCGGAAGACATGAGCTCACTCTTGAGGTATTGGGGCAGATCAAATTCCATGCATGGTCGTCATGCTTCGGAAGCATGACAAGAATTTGAAGGTATGATATATGCTTTGGGAAAGCATATGATCGATATTGATCCCCAATGACCAAGATTGAGAAACTTGGTGATCAAACCCTGAAGAAGACAGTGTAAAATTGATCTACATCTTCAGGTTGATCATAGGTCTTCCAGTATGCAGGATGTACAGGTATTGGGAATACATGACGGTGATGTGATCATAAACGATTGTATAACCATGACGCTTCCATTCCGAGGGAGTGATGAAACAGGTTTGGATTTTAGTGGCTCCTCTCGGTAGAGAAGCAATCTGATCTTGGTCCAAGTGTTGGACATTGGTCTGAATGAGATTCAGATGCAATGAGAAGATTAGATTTGTGGTCTTGATTTAATCATGCATCTGTGAGAGATACGTAAGATCTGGATTTGAGATGAGATCTAAACATCCAAGTCACTATACGTAGAATAATACAATCGCCATATCCTTATCTCCAAGTATCTGCGGAGAAAGCACATTATTCTTGAAGGAGTTCAAGAATAATTCATTTGATGAATTATGTATCCAAGCAACAAGTTGTTGATAATTAAATGAGATTTAATTATCAAGTATAATATGAATAGAATTCATATTGTGAGAATGATTATCCAAGATAATTAAATGAGATTTAATTATCAAGAAAATGCAGATTGTGGATAGTGCTATCCATAATATCTGTGTATCTATTATAAATATGATTTATAATATATTAGAGAGAGAGCACCTTTGAAATAGCATTTGTTAATTGTTAATGTGAATTGGATTCACATTAAGCAACTAATTGGAAATGTAATTTACAATTTAGTTTGGGTTATGAATATGATTCACATATTTTCAATGGCATGACTAAAATATTCACTAATTTATTTGAAATTAATTTAATGGATAATTTTTCAATAAATGTTGTTGCAAATAATCAAGAAATAATGAGATAAAATAAAAAGTGGATAATTCACCACCAAAAATGAGGTGGCGTCACCCATGAATTGGTCATGGGTGATGCCCCATGTTTTTAGGTGGATTATTATCCTCTTTTTAATTATTACCATATTATCTTGTGATAATTGATTTTATTGAATTAAATTATGTTGATGGTAATGCAACATATATTTAATTTAATATAAATTAATATGTTGTTGTTTTTTAACAACAATGATCATGACCATTGATTAAATACACATATCAATCTAACCATTAATTTTGTATATGCCATGGATTGTGATCCATGGACTCCCAAACTAGTATATAAAGAGGGCATCCCTGGCCTCTTCAAGATACAACATTGTGCACGTCTACTCTCTCTCTCTCTCATCTCTCATTCTCGCCATTTCTCTCTCCAAGGTGGTCATCCACCTTGTGATTTTGAGGGAAAAGCAATCGCTTCTATGCCATCTTGATGTCGCTTCGATTGCTCGGGTATCTCCATCTTCTTTGGGGCTCCTTGCTCTAGAAGGAGACATTGGATTTCGTTGGACGAAATCAGGAGATTCAAGGCTTGGATCTTCATCGAGGATTGTGGGAAGCACGCGTCTCATCATTGCGCCCCCAAGTGCCATCTTCGTAGGTCGGACTTGAGTCAGGAGAATCTCTTGCTTTAGAGATCTAGTGATCGCAACCACGCTTCAAGAGGTATTCTCTTGCTTTAGAGATCTAGTGATCACAACCACGCTTCAAGAGATATTTCTAATACTTTGTGGTTTGATGAAACGATCTAAGCAACGTTCTTGTGATCATATGATTTCATCTCATGATTTAAATTCTTTTAAATTCTGCTGCATCCAGCGCCTAGTGAGACTAGCCGCTCCGATCGCATAAGATGCGATCAATACGCTTCCGTGATGCGCTTGAGGATTCCCCATATCCTTCATAAGTGATAACGAGGATTTTCCATGGGGGTTACCATGAATAATATAAACAAGTTGTTGCCGAGGCGACCACTCGCAGAAAACCCAAGTTATACAGTAGTTAACCCACAACCAAAGAATAAAACAATCAAGCTCAAAAAGGAGTGTGAATTAATCTTTATTTACTCTACCATAAAAATGTACAGTGACAAGCATGTAGAGGTCGAACCACAGAGAGTAATACAGAAATGCAGTAGCCTACATGTATCTCAGAGTCATCCAAGTGTGAAATCTATTTTTGTGGGTTTTTGAATTTTATCCTTTATTTATTTATTTATTTATTATTATTATTTATATTTTTTTATTTTAGGATTAATAAATATATATATAGAAATACATATAAGTAGTGATATATATATATATATATATTTGTTTTAGGGAGTACATCTATATATATAGGGAAACTATAATATTTACAAAAATACTCAAAAATAGTCAAGAATTCAGGGATAAAGTCTTTTTAGGATTTTCATGACTTTTTACTGTTTTTGTGAATTTTGGCATTTTTGAAAACATTTTTTTATTTTTAATAGCAAAATAGGAGCAAACAATGGAATAGGGTTTGGCTGTGATAAAAATAGACATTAAAAATAGCAATCAGCCTCAAAAATTTTCCACACTATTTTTCTAATAAAGATAATAAAATATAGCAGAAACAGGGACGGAGTTCATATTTTTCTGATTTTTCTTTGAGTTTTTATATTTTTTCAAGTTTTTGGGTATTTTTGGATTTTTAAGGTTTTCCTTTTGATATTTTTAGGGGGTTTTGGACTAACGCTAAAATAAGTCAAAATGCACCATAGGGAAATTTTTTTGGCATTTTTCGAATCATTTTTATATTATTTTAGGATTTTATAAGTTAGACAGTGAATAAAAGACATGTTTTTGATTTTTAATAAATGCAAAAATGCAACAAAATGAAAAACTAAAAATATAGCGTGCAAGCACAACCAAACAGGAGCTTAAGTCTATTTTTGCAAGATTTTTCGATTTAATATGGAGCACAAAAAAAAGACAAAGCATTCAAAAATAAATGGCCTGGCAGGGGTATTTTTGCAATTAAAATAGTTGACAGGGGGGTACATGCAAAAATCACAATAAAAATACACGTGAACTTTTATTTTCAGGACCATCTTATAATTACAGAAACACGGCAGGGTTTACTTTGCAATTTTCACGCGCCTCACGTGGGTGCTGCACGTGAGGTGCGGAGGGGCTAAAGTGTAAATATAAAAACATCAGGGGGCCTAACTGCAAATTATACAATTTATTTACAAATTGACTTTTTATTTTAGGTATTAAACTATAAATACAAAAAGGCGGGGGCTAGATGTGAAATTTACCCCTAAATAAGGTGTGTCATCCAACGGTGCTGGAGGCGCCACTTATCCACGCGTCGAGCATCCGACGGTGGATACCGGTTCGGCGATGAAGGGCCTGGATTAGAATCTCCTGGCTGATCTGACGGTGGACGTGTGTCTTCATCGGACGGTTCTCCTTCAATCTGGGCATGGCCTCCCGATCCAACAGTGCTGGAGGCGTCTGGAAGAACGGGGAAGAAGCTCGCCTCCGACGAGCTTTGATCGAGTAGCACGGGCTCCTCCGGGCACCTCCCGCGTATCTGAAGCTCTCTGAAGGTAGCTGGGAAGCTTCCGCGTTGACTGATGGTGCTTTCATGGCTCCTGGGGGTCCGAGTCGATGGAGCGAGGTCGGAGAAGAAGGGGTCCCCCAGGAACCTCTTCCTGGTTCAATGAAAGCCCAGAAGGGCTCTCTTCCTTGAAGTACCTGCACAGGAAGAACCGCGGGCGAGAGAGCTATCTCCTCGACCCGGGGTTTTGAAGCTGCGATGCAAGATGAAGGTGGGCGGAGGGGCTCCGGCGAACGGCAGAGGAGGAGCCCCGATTCGCCAAGACCGAGGGTCCTGGGTTGATCTGAGGTGTGTGATAAATGGAGAAGGCGTTGAGGGTTGAAATGGGATGCTCGGGGTGGTCGGAAACAGTAGGGTTCACGGTGAAGAAGTCGCCGGAGCGGAGCTCCGGCGAACTTCGAATTTCGATTCTTACGCTAAGGGGATTAACTAACAACTAATCTAACGACTGGAATGAGACGCTAACATTAAAAGCTAACTAAAACGCATAAAAGGGCAGCGCTTATACCTGGGGGCCTCCAGGGAGCAGGGCGGACGCCGGAGCTCCGCCGCGTCAAAATTCTCCGTCCTCCGGACGAGTCGAGGCGCTGGGTCACTCCCCCTGTCACGAGGAATGGTCCAGGAGCAAGATCAAGGCGTTTGGGTGGAATGAAAATGGCCAAATTTGAGGAAGGAGGCGGAGCTAATTATTTATAAACATTGGCAAGAGGCCTTATTACCCGGCGATTATTGACTGATCCAATGAATATTTCGTTGATCTATGATTTTGGCGGGCATCATGGATGATCAGAGGACAAATCGTGTGAAGGAAGCGAGCCAGGATGATGGAAGGGATGGCCGCGAAAAATGGAGGAAAATCGGGGATTTGATTGTTCAGAGGTGCCAGGCAAGGGATGGGACAGTTGACCAGGGGGTCAACGAAGGCCGGCGCCTCATTGGGCCACGTCAGCCGCTACAAGACAAAACAGAAAATCTGATTGGACATTGATTTATTTGACACCTTAAACGATTTTATTATTTTTTTCTTATAAAATAAAAAATGTG
Organism: Ottelia alismoides; assembly: GCA_037367405.1. Lineage (NCBI taxonomy): Eukaryota > Viridiplantae > Streptophyta > Magnoliopsida > Alismatales > Hydrocharitaceae > Ottelia > Ottelia alismoides. The sequence goes on along the minus strand of JAZKJV010006180.1, from coordinate 119,468 downwards.
TATTATTTCATCTAGTATTTATTAATGATTTTTATTGAATTTTTCGAGGTGTTTTATTATAGATTTTTTTGAACAATGTATATATGTATGTATTTACATGTATTTTTATGTATTTTATTTTTAATTTGTTTATTTTCTTTTATTATTTTATTGGCTTATTTTATAAATTTATAATTTATTTTTTTGAGTATAAAGGTATTTTTGTTTGATTTTTATGAGTTTATTTATATTGTTAAATAAATAGGTATAGGTGTATGTAGGTATATTTATAGGTGTTTTATCTATGTATTTTATACACTTAATTTATTTATTGTATTTTCTTGATTTTTATTCTAGATTTACATTTTTAATGAGTTATGTATAGTGTATACATTATTATAAAAATATAAAAGAATAAAAGAACCAAGGAATAAAATCCTTTTTATTTATATATAGGTATATAGCATAGGTATTTTGTCTATGAATTTGTAGACTTACTTTATTTTACAAATTATTTTTGGTTTTCTTTAACTTCTAATATGTGTATGCATTACATACATTATTTGAAAAATTCTAAAAATATGAATTTATACAAAGAATAAGTATTGAATAAAATGAATATTTTAATCAGTCCTATATACAAGAAGGGCCAAAAACCTAACTTCTGCATATGGACTCCAAAAATTATGAAACGAGTTTTATAAAATAGTTCTTGGAATGCTATATACAATTAAAGGTGAGTTTGGGTGATTTGGAGTTTTTATTTGCAAGATATGGGTCTGTGAAGTTGAGATTTTGGCTTTTTATTCTGTGTATAAAATGTTCACTGGATATTATTTTTACACAAACTCAATTTTGTATTTTTATTTACATTATTATATACAACTTTCATGTACAAAATTTCTTTATTTGATGAATAAATAATTATGTACAAAATAGGTGCCAAAAATGCATAAATAAATGAATTAATAAATGAGGTATTTATTGTATACTGGCCCTTATCTCCCCCTACTTTATTCCTTGTCGACCAATTCCATGCTGGCCTTGGTCTCGGGGTTTGGTTCATAAAATATTTGCAATATTTTATTCCTTTTTATTTTCTTCCCTTTATTCTATAATTTTGGCATTAAAAACTTTATTCTATGTACATTTTAATACAATAAATAATGAATGTTAATGTGTACAAATTAATGCTATTTATATGCATTTGCTGGGGTTTTTGAGGCCAAAATGATAGAATAAAGTGATGAAATGGAGATTCATCAATAAGGTTCTTCAAGAAAAGGTACCATACATTGTAGAGCCTCACCCGAAAGAAAACTCAACACTAGGCCTGATCTGGGGAGTTAGAATCAATTAGCACAAAGCATCTTATGCAAATTCACTAGAAAACATCTTCTCTATTCTATATAGCAATACAAAATCATTTTTCATGCTGGCCAAGGTGGCATCATCCTAATGGTTAATATGTAGAGTGCACTACCAGAGAATCACAATCTGGGCGAACCTCACGACTTATAAAGGGTGGACATGGCCTGAAAGAAGCAAGCTATAGTCCTCCCGATCGTCACATCTCCAAATTTCTCTAATCTCAGGCCACACTTCTCATGATAGACAACAATCCAAGGTATGGATTGTTGAGATATGTAAAAGATGAGTGATTGGATCTTGCTAAGATCCAATTACTCTCATTCATATTTAGTCCCACATGGATGAGGATGGAACTCCGATCTATCTGCAGGTCTATATAAGGAGCCCCACACCCCTTGTATTCATTGAGAAACTTCAATAAAAGATTTTGATCTTTGAGGCACTATCATGTGGTACCATCCACTGCTCCATCACATAGTAAGGTTCTACGTAAAACAAGATGTTTATGCTTGATCTCTAATTATCACTTTTGCTTATGCATTCTTTATTTCAACATGGTATCAGAGCACCTCGGTTCTGAGGATCGATTTTTTTATTTTTATTTTTATTTTTATTTTTATAAACCCTAATTCAAAATGAAATTATCAGTGCCTTATCAACTCCAATCAGTCCTCCATAGCCCTCTTCAGTCTGCTCAAATGTGCCAACAAGCCCTGATGCCCGACAGCAACACCTTCGACTCTAGAGGACACGCAAAGACCCGATGGTGGTGTGAATCGTGCACTCTTCTAATCTGGTGAAGTCTTCCATAATGTTCTTCTCCCTCAATCTGGCAGCAACGGTGATGGGCCCTTAGTCGACCCTCACAAATATGGTGGCATCACATAGATGACACTCCTTCTGTTCACTTGCAATTTGTTCTCAAGAACCCCATCCTCACCTATAAAGAGAGAGAGAGAGAAGCTTGTGAATCAAGGGGATCATCTTCGCATCGAAGCCCAAAAAAACCTCGGTGATGCCGCCTTTGGCTCCAAGTGGTGACGCACTATAAGGGACGCCATTACTCACCAAAGACCAAGCTCTACAAGCCTTTAATCATCATCCTTCAAGTGGAAGCCCCACCAAGTGCACAAGGGATCACCTTTGTAGGTGGCGGCACTACTACTTGATGGTTCTCCCATCAAACCCTAGGTGGTGGGTCTCACCTTCTTCAGGTAATGACCGCGCAATCGATACACGAGATCCTTCCTAGGCGGTTGTCTCCTTCTCTAGATCAGTGGTAGAGGCACTCCTCATTGCCCCTCCAGAACATGGTGGAGGCAAGATGCGTTCCTTGAGAGGCAACCATAGTGCTATTTGAGAGAATAAGGAGGGCTTCATCTCAATGAGCTTTATTCAAGAAAAGAAAAAAAGTGGGAATGAATGTTAGATATAGGCCCAACAGGCATGTATTAAAAAAAAGAAGAGAGGGGGCCCAAAAGGGGTTATTGTGTCCTATCAAAAAGAAAGAAGAAAGGACGAAATATGTTGGTCTAAATTGGTTGTTTTAATAAAATATAGGCCAAAAGAAAAAAAATTAGGCCCGATTTGCCAGAAAAAAGGACTCGGTAAAAAAAAAGAATAATCAAGAAAAAAGAGAGAGACAACGCTACAAAAAATAAAGAATGATGATTTGTGAAAAAAAAAGCACACATAAAAGAATATGCATGCTTTGGTTTCTCCCAGCTTGGTGGTTCGTGCTCTTATTCTATTAAGTATGGGAGAACGGGTGAGTGAGAGAGAACATCACATATGTTCTTTTTTCTTGAAATGTATCTATAGGATTCTATTACCTATCTCCGACTGGCAGACCAACATTCTAGACCTCTACTGCTATCATCCATCTTAAACGAGTATCGACTACTTTGTCGAGGTGTCTCTATCATTGACTACTACTCTACATTGGACTTTCTTCTTATATACCAACTCTTCTCCACGCAGGACCTAGTATCGCAACTACTACTACATGCACAACTGAGGCCCTTTCCCTGTGACCTAAAAGTCACAGACCAATCCTCGAGCAAGGTCTTTTACCAGCATCAATTCTTCAAATGGGTTGTCTCTATCCCCTTCTCTCTTAGGTGTATCGAATGAGGATGAGTTGTATGCATTTTCTTTTTGTTGTAAGTTGTACCTTTCTCAGCTCCAGCTTAGGGGGAGGGGGTGTTGGAAGTATGTAGCATATGGGAATTTGATCTTGTCAGCATATAATTACCCCTACTCATATTTAGTCCCACATGGATGAGCAATAGGACTCAGGTCTTGCTATGCTATATAAGGAGCCACACATCCCTTATACTTATTGAGAAACATCAATAGAAGGTCTAGTCCTTTCAAGCCTTCTCCTGTGATTTCATTGCGCTCTCTCACAGATTATGGTTCTACATAAAATAAGATGTTTATGTTTGATATTTGATTATCAATTTTGCTTCCTCTTCTTTATTTCAACATGGACATATATGATCCAGTTGAATGAAGCTTGAAAGTTTTTTTTTTTGAAATTGGGGTAGTGGTTTTTAGTTTTCCTTAAATAATTTATTTTTCTCATGAATAATCTCTCATATTTTTGCTAAAGTTTTATGTACCTGTAGAAATGCCTCCGTTATAATTTTGGGATGTACTTAAAACTCTATGTGGTAGCTACCCTTTCTCTGTTAATACTAGATGGCCTTGATCTTTAAAAGAAGCTATCTTTAAGTTTAATGTTTTTTGGAATTTAAATATATGCAAACATCTCTTAGATCGATACTTCACTTATTTTTACTTCTAATTTCTTCCTTAACAAGCCATCAAATAAAACCCACGATCAACCTTATCTGTTGGGCCCCGGGTAGGAAGAGAAATGATGCTAGAAATCAATTGGACTCAGCAGAGAGGATAAGCTTAAGCTTCTCTACTTTTCCATAAAGAGTTTTGTCTCCTCCCTAATATTCAAGCTTAGATTTCTGGACCATTATCGAGGAAATGGTATGTCCTAGCAGTTCGACACCCTCTTTACATATTTATTCCGTTGTCATATGGCATCTTCCCTTCTGCCCTGCGACAAAATGGCTAGATTGGATGTTATCCAAGCCAATTTCTTGTGGTACTAAATCTAAAATCGATGTTATCCTTATCCCTGAGGTTATGGAGAAGCTTGCCGTTTATTGGAATAAATTCAGTTTTACTAATTGTTTTTAACCCGAACATGATATTAACCATAAACCTCATCAAAGTGGTCAGATCGAGATGAACGATATAATCAAACCCATTCAAGCAGATGATGTCATCAAACCCAAATTAAATAGAATTGGTGGGAAAAAGTGGTTGAACCGACTATATATATCGGAATAAATCAAAACATATATAATATACAATCAATATACTTGAAACATAAATGAAATACATATACGATGTATATATTTTACAATATCCAAAAAATCCATATACATTATCAAATGTCATATATATATATATATGCATTTTTATAATATTTAGACTAGATGCTCTATATAATAGTAAAAGTTTATGTATAAAAAAATCCATCATACAAAAAGTTGTGCTAGAGTAGTTGGTTAGAAATTTTGGGTAGGAATCAGGGTTCAACTCCCAACAATAACATTAATTTTGAATAAATTCAAAATTGAATGTCGTTCAATTTCGATTGAACATTGTTAAAATGAATTTGAAACAATAGGTTGAACCAGCAGTTTGACTAGAATTGAGACTTTCAATTTGAACCGGTAAGAACTGATTAACCGGCCCAATTAACATATCAAACTATCTGATCCAATCTAAGTTCTATCACTTGGCAATGACAAAGTTTTTTCTTCCAAATCTACCTCAACTCCTCTCTCTTATGTAGCTACTACTATTTTTTAAGTATACTAGCTTGTGGATGTCTTCTCTTTTGTTTCATAGAGCCCTATTTATGATGATCTTGAACTCCATGGACATTCATCTTTCGAGTATTATTCGTGGTTCCAACCGTGTTGGTTTGTAAACTAACTCTTGATGTTCCCCCCTCCCTCTTCTTTCCTCTCTTTTGACAAATTTAATTTATTTGCATAGCTTTCTCAAAAAAACTTAAGTATGAGAGAGAGATGATATCTAAAGTAGGAAAATACTAGAAGCACCTTTTCATGGAAACTCCTATAACTGCATAGGAAAATTCACAGATGAATAACATAGAGACCATTCATGGATCCATTAAATCCACCAGCTTTCTTTCACTCTATCCTAGACATGGAGAAGTGCACTTCACCATCTAAGCAACCAAGAACTACGATACTAAATGCGAGAGTAACCCTAGAAAAACTAGGAATAGAATCGCCCATTCCGACTGAGATTTAGGAAAATAAAATAACTTCTTCCAGGTTCAAACTTTCAAGAAAATGAGTGATGTAGGCCCAACATTACGGAAGTGTAATCTTCTTGTCTTCAGCCATCTCTTCCTCTACTATTCGATGGGGGCAACTGTTACATGGTCAAAATCCCGCTATCAATTTTTATCGATCCGGTGCGGCGTTAGCTATCCTGTAGCTAACCAGCCTTCTTAAGTAGAACGTCACGGACGCGCTCCAACTCTTCTCGATACTCCTGCTTGCTAATGCACCGATGCTCAGACACAAGAAGAAGCTCGACTCTATGGATCGTTCAGGAACACTCTTAAGAACTCGCTCAAGAACGCTCAAGAACACAACCACACGATCACAAAAGCACGGACACAAAGATCTTCTCTTATTAGAAGGGAAACTCTCTCTAGAGTGGGTGGACACTCTGTGTGTTTACAAATGAGCCACCACCTCTCCTTTTATACAAGACTCAAGGCAACCCAAGGGACACTCATTATTACATTTACAATAATGATACATAAAGACACAAGAGACCCTTCGAGTTCTTCGGCAACCCTTCGCGTTTCTTAGCAACTCTTCGTCTGCTCGTCTCTTCGACTCCCTTGTTGTCCTTTCTTCTTCCCGCACGGTTGACACCTAGTCAACCGCCCAGTCATCAGCACACTCGCGCTCCAACGCTTGCTGATGCAGCTTTGTCGAAATTCACCAAGTGCCACCGAACACTTGGTCTTGTGCCAAAGGGAACCCACTGCCTCCAGATGCTCGTATGGTAAACCCTTCCTTAGTGTTCTGCATGTTAAGAGGAAGTCCTCCAGAACTTCACTATCGTGGTCTCCAGACCACTCTCATACGTGTACTATCGAGCATGCTCGACAATGCTCGTACTCAGCACATGCAATGCTCCATGCCTTTGTGGATCGCCACGCCTCAGTACCGATACTGTGTGCCTTCATGTGTACGCCTCTGTGACCATATCGCATTGCTCCTCAGTTCATACTGCTTCACTGCATACCGCGCTTCTCCTTCGCATGTGGATTTTTGTATTGCACAAGGAAAAGGGATATTTACACCACTGGCAGAAAAATGAGAGTTCTTATTTACATCAAAATCTTCGCCCACAGGAGGTTGTACATCCGAACTACAAAAAGGAATACAAACTGGATCTTGGCATGCTGGTGCTGATGGGCGATCAAAAAGGGTAGCGTCTGCTCCATCGGCTGGCGAGGGATCGGCTGCTGCTGTCGGCTCCTCCAATGCTGGCACGGCTTCACTTCTGCTACATGCTTCTTTTTGTTGTTTTTGTTTTTGCTGATTTTTTTGTATTTTCTGTTGAGGTTGGTGATGACATGGCACGACGGCTGGACTGGCTTCTCCTTCTTCTTCTTCCTCACCCGCCCCTGGAGCTGGCATGGCTGATGCGGAAGATGATGATCCACCTGTTTCTTTATTCACCCCAATCTTTGTAGCAGGCGGAGGCAAGGCCCTACCGCTCTTGAGAGTAACGGCATTAGAACACACAGTAATATCATTTTCTGACACGGACAAGACATTACTTTCTACCTGCTCTTTTTTCTTGAAATTATTGGGGTTGGCTTCGACCTGAGCAGGAATGGTAGTTCGGGTGGCGGTCAGGTCATCAAGCCGCTTGGTCATCTCCTCTAGCCCTTTGACAAGCTGGGCTAGACAATCCATGGAGGGGTTTACTCGAGGTGCCTCGGTGGTGTCAGCGTGCAGACCACGCTGTTGTTGCATCTGCTGGTGCTGGGGCTGTTGCTGGTGATGCTGAGGGGGTGCAGGAAGTTGAAGTTGCTGATAAGACGGAGGAGGATACTGCTGGTATTGCTGAGGCTGGGCAGCCGCATACGGGTGAAACAGCCGTGGATGACAGTACTACGGCTGCTGCTGTTGTGGAAAATTCTGCCTCCACTGGTTTGCATACTGGGGAGGCTGATGGTACTGCTGATGAGGCTGAGAGGACTGCCCAAAGCGACCACCCTGAGATTGGTGGTATTGCCGGTTGGCAAATGGCTGACCCTGTGGTTGTCCCATAGGACGGGTCGGCTGTGCATCGTGAGTCCACACCCCATTAACTTCCTGGACCAGGGGTGGTGGTGGGAATACTGAATCAGATCCTGAAATAAACTCTAGTTGATACACAACCATCTGCTGCTGCGGCTAGCTCTGATCAGGTGCCTGCACGTAGTATACGTGCTGGACTGCCGGTAGTTGCTGGCTCGACTGAGGCTGATGTAGCGGGGGTTGCTCGTCTTTCCTCTCGGCGGGAGCTTCGAGTGGTGCTGCCGACTGAACAGAATTGATGGTACCTACCAGCAGTTCCAACTGCTTGGTGATGTGATCCAGCTTGTCCAAACTCTGAGTCCTCTTCTCAATCACAGCGAGTTTTTCAAGATCCTGTGATCGCTTCTCGATGATGTCAACTTTAGAGAGATGGCCCCCGATGATGCTGAGGTTGGAGCTCTCATCTCTCTCTGTTTCCCTGGACGCTGCCATGTGCACTTGTTTTTGAAGGATCTGGGGTTGCTTCTGATATGCCTTGGATGAAGAGAGGGCGGCCTCTCCCTCGGCCATTTCTTCAAATATCTGCCAGACGACATCTTCATCCTTATTGAAGTGTGAGCCCCCACATGCTGCGTCTACGAGCCTTTGGCTTTCAATGTTCAGTCCCCCAAAGAAATGATGGACCAAGCTGGTCTTCGGAATATCATGATGGGGACACTTCTCCTGCAGGTCAGTGAATCTCTCCCATGCTTCATGTATCGACTCATGGGGTCCTTGGGAGAAATTACTGATACGGGCTCGCATGTGGTTGAGCCGACCTAGAGGGTAATATTTGTGCAAAAAGGCGGACTTCAGCTCCTCCCAGGTCGTCACAACCTTCCCCAGATGATTGACCCAATAGAGGGCCTTGTCCTGTAGGCTGAAAGGGAAAGCCATCATCTTGACAATGTCCAAAGGGACATTGGGATAGTGAGTAGTACGGCAAATGCGGGAGAATTGCTGCAGGTGAATGTACGGCTCCTCGCTGGTGTTTCCATGGAATGCAGGAAGAAGAGCAATGAATTGGAGCTTCATCTCAAAGTGAGCGTGTACCGGTGGAATGATAATCCACTCGGTCATCTGGCTGTCTCCTGGATTGTATGTTTCTTTAAGTGTTGGCTTTGGTGGTGGTGGGAATTCTAGGTCATCATCATCTGCACCACCACCTCCACCTCCTCCTCCCCTGCCTCCTCTGCCTCTGCCTCCTCCTCCATCGTCTCGGTTCATCATATCATTCAACATATCCTGGAAGGCTGTCTGTGTGAGGGCCTGCTCGGTCAACTGCTGCTGGATGGCCTGGATAGATGCCAGTAACTGTGCATTGACTTGATTCTGATCTGGCACCTGTCCCTCTGGTTGGTGTGGTTGCTGACCCTTGCCCTTTCCTCCTGGAGCCATGTCAGGGTCTGAGTCGGAAGAGATGAACTCCGGAGTAGTCTTCAGGGCTCGCACTGTCTTCTATCTGCATAAGGAGATAGTCCTGATCAGACTGCTTGCAATTAATGTTCAGCTGCCGAGATGAAGCTGGAATTCAGGTCAACCCCAGCATGTTGTGAATGGAAAAGGATGTAGACTGTAATCGACCTCCATTCACAACGGCGAAAGTGGGACAAAAGGTGATCCCAATTTATTAGGTGGCCAAGAGAAAGGTAGAAAACGAGGAGTCTAGAGATCGATCCGCAAAGTCCGGATCGGGTTCTCGGGAATCGCCTCGAAGTTATTGGCGGAGTTGAGTCCATGGAATCGATATGGGTGTCGGCATGGTCCCGACGGAAACCATCCATGGATCAACTTCACGAAGTACAAGAGAAGATAGGATGTGGATGAAAGATACGATGGTCAACGAGGAATAAAAAGGAGTGCAAAACAGTAGAAAGGCTCAAACTGAGCGGGGGTCAAAGAGGAGTGACACAACAAAATTTGCGCAAAGGCGCGGGACTTGATCTTTGAACCTTAATCTAGATCCATACAAACACAATACAAAATCGGGTTCACCAACTCACGCCATGTGAAGCCGTAAAGGTTCGGCTACTTATTATCTTTTCAGTTTTAGAGTTGTTGTTTCAGGCATATCTTATAACAAGTCCTTAGTACGCTACCCTATAGGAGAGAGAGAGAGTACTGCCGGAAGGGTATCCCGTACTTGTCCTCCTCCTGTGTAACCTATAGTCTGTACTTTTTGGAGTCCTTGTAACCCTTCCTGGATCCCTACTCAGCCAAAGAAATAGAGAGAGGAAGCCGATAAGCGAAACCGCTACTTCGGTCCTCGCTCGCAACGGAATCACCCGTGAGCGTACAAGAACCTACTCGGACGCAGGACAATGAGACAGACACCCCCGTGAAGGCGTGGCCTATGCTCGATACTTCGGACAGGATCGATGCTCCACACAACAGAGAGTCATCATTGGTGACCAAGCCCTACTTGCCTACGTACGATAGAAGCGCCATTACTTCGAAAATCCAGGCGATACACAAGGCAGTTGCAGACTGGGCTTTTGGCTCTAATTCTTAGGGGGTCGCACTCGCTCAAGGGAGTAGGGTTTTGGTCCCCCTCCAAGGTACCTGAAAACAATGAGGGCTTTATGAACCCTGTACAATGATAGTCCATTAAGGATTTTAATTAAGGTCAAAGTTTATTTAGCAGTCCCCTAGTTTTAATTTTTGGGTTTTCACTTTTTTTGGATCTGTTTCATACCAGCGCCTAACGTTTTGGTAGATTTTCATTTAAGTCCTAGGTGCTCAAAATCGGGAGATAGCGGAAAAGCCGTGCAAGTGGTTCTATGATGGAAATCTCACCATTGAACCGAATGATGCATGCTGAGTTAGAAGACTTACAGTGCATCCCATCTCTCTCCATGTGGTATGCAAAACAGAATTTTTAAACCTATCTACATGGTGGTGTGCATTCGACAAAATCGCCCTAAACATTAGCTGCTATTAACGTGAAGAACCACAAGCTGGTCATTTATCTTTAACCTAAGGGTCCGGTCTTGGCTTACCCCTACTCTTCTCGACACACTCGAGTTCAGGAGTAGCGCTTGATGGGGCTTGCTCACGGCACATGGGTTAAGAGATAGATGACCTAGCTGTTTAAGTTTGACTAGATCCATACAAAATAGACTATAGGAACATGCATTATTATTAATGTTTGGACCCAGCTACCGAGTCAAGCAACCTATATCTAGGGGCTCCAAGCACACAAAACAAAGTAAAATAAAAGCGGAAAGCACAAAACAGCAGAAAACAAAGAAAAGAAGGCGGTAGAAATCGCGGAAAACGGCGATGAGGCCCCCAGGTGAACAGACACCCGGGCACTGGACCTCATTGTGAAGAGTAGAGTCCTGGTAATTATTACATGCCAAAATTGTCTCTCTCTCACCAAAAATTACAGAAATAATCCTAAGTGTTCTAAGCCTATCTAATCCACATCTCCTTGCTTCCTTGATGCTCTCTCCAAGTGGTCATGAGGTGAAGATCACCCTCCTCCAAGCTCGGCTGCCTTGGCCTCCTAAGAAGCCATCCTCGCGTGGTGGGCCCTCGCATCAAAGTCACAAAAAGGTTGCATTAGTATAGCTCAACTAATCAAAATAGAGCAGATATAAAATAATCACAATAAATGAATCAATCAATAGAGCATGGTGATTAATGACAATAAGAATGGCTGCTCACAAAATCAATGATGAATCAAAAATGTACACAAGAATGACAAATAATTTAGGCTATGCTCATTGCTCCCCGGCAACGGCGCCATCTGATAACGAGGATTTTCCACGGGGGTCACCATGAATAATATAAACAAGTTGTCGCTGAGGCGACCGCTCGCAGAAAACTCAAGTTATACAGCAGTTAACCCACAACCAAAGAATAAAACAATCAAGCTCAAAAAGGAGTGTGAATTAATCTTTATTTACTCTACCATAAAATGTACAGTGACAAGCATGTAGAGGTCGAACCACAGAGAGCAATACAGAAATGCAGTAGCCTACATGTATCTCAGAGTCATCCAAGTGTGAAATCTATTTTTGTGGGTTTTTGAATTTTATCCCTTTTTATTTATTTATTTATTATTATTATTTATATTTTTTATTTTAGGATTAATAAATATATATATAGAAATACATATAAGTAGCGATATATATTTATATATATATATATATATGTTTTAGCATGTATATATAGGGATACTATAATATTTACAAAAATACTCAAAAATAGTCAAGAATTCAGGGATAAAGTCTTTTTAGGATTTTCATGACTTTTTACTGTTTTTGTGAATTTTGGCATTTTTGAAAACATTTTTTTATTTTTAATAGCAAAATAGGAGCAAACAGTGGAATAGGGTCTGGCTGTGATAAAAATAGACATTAAAAATAGCAATCAGCCTCAAAAATTTTCCACACTATTTTTCTAATAAAGATAATAAAATATAGCAGAAATAGGGACTGAGTTCATATTTTTCTGATTTTTCTTTGAGTTTTTATATTTTTTTTAAGTTTTTGGGTATTTTTGGATTTTTAAGGTTTTCCTTTTGATATTTTTAGGGATTTTTGGATTGACGCTAAAATAAGTCAAAAAGCACCACAGGGAATTTTTTTTGGCATTTTTCGAGGCATTTTCATATTTTTTAGATTTTATAAGTTAGACAGTGAATAAAAGACATGTTTTTGATTTTTAATAAATGCAAAAATGCAACAAAATGAAAAACTAAAAATATAGCGTGCAAGCACAACCAAACAGGAGCTTAAGTCTATTTTTGCAAGATTTTTCGATTTAATATGGAGCACAAAATAAATAGACAAAGCATTCAAAAATAAATGGCCTAGCAGGGGTATTTTTGCAATTAAAATAGTTGACAGGGGGATACATGCAAAAATCACAATAAAAATACGCGTGAACTTTTATTTTCAGGACCATCTTGTAATTACAGAAACACGGCAGGGTTTACTTTGCAATTTTCACGCGCCTCACGTGGGTGCTGCACGTGAGGCGCGGAGGGGCTAAAGTGTAAATATAAAAACATCAGGGGGCCCAACTGCAAATTATACAATTTATTTACAACTTGACTTTTTATTTTAGGTATTAAACTATAAATACAAAAAGGCAGGGACTAGATGTGAAATTTACCCCTAAATAAGGCGTGTCATCCAATGGTGCTGGAGGCGCCACTTATCCACACGTTGAGCATCCGACGGAGGATACCGGTTCGGCGATGAAGGGCCTGGATTAGAATCTCCTGGCTGATCTGACGGTGGACGCGTGTCTTCATCGGACGGTTCTCCTTCAATCTGGGCCTGGCCTCCCGATCCAACGGTGCTGGAGGCGTCTGGAAGAACGGGAAAGAAGCTCGCCTCCGACGAGCTTTGATCGAGTAGCACGGGCTCCTCCGAGCACCTCCCGCGTATCTGAAGCTCTCTGAAGGTAGCTGGGAAGCTTCCGCGTTGACTGATGGTGCTTTCATGGCTCCTGGGGGTCCGAGTCGATGGAGCGAGGTCGGAGAAGAAGGGGTCCCCCAGGAACCTCTTCCTGGTTCAATGCAAGCCCAGAAGGGCTCTCTTCCTCGAAGTACCTGCACAGGAAGAACCGCGGGCGAGAGAGCTATCTCCTCGACCCGGGGTTTTGAAGCTGCGATGCAAGATGAAGGTGGGCGGAGGGGCTCCGACGAACGTCGGCGGAGGAGCCCCGATTCGCCAAGACCGAGGGTCCTGGGTTGATCTGAGGTGTGCGATAAATGGAGAAGGCGTTGAGGGTTGAAATGGGATGCTCGGGGTGGTCGGAAACAGTAGGGTTCACGGTGAAGAAGTCGCCGGAGCGGAGCCCCGATTCGCCAAGACCGAGGGTCCTGGGTTGATCTGAGGTGTGCGATAAATGGAGAAGGCGTTGAGGGTTGAAATGGGATGCTCGGGGTGGTCGAAACAGTAGGGTTCACGGTGAAGAAGTCGCCGGAGCGGAGCTCCGGCGAACTTCGAATTTTGATTCTTACGCTAAGGGGATTAACTAACAACTAATCTAACGACTGGAATGAGACGCTAACATTAAAAGCTAACTAAAAACGCATAAAAGGGCAGCTCTTATACCTGGGGGCCTCCAGGGAGCAGAGCGGACGCCGGAGCTCCGCCGCGTCAAAATTCTCCGTCCTCCGGCCGAGTCGAGGCGCTGGGTCACTCTCCCTGTCACGAGGAATGGTCCAGGAGCAAGATCAAGGCGTTTGGGTGGAATGAAAATGGCCAAATTCGAGGAAGGAGGCGGAGCTAATTATTTATAAACATTGGCAAGAGGCCTTATTACCCGGCGATTATTGACTGATCTAATGAATATTTCGTTGATCTATGATTTTGGCGGGCATCATGGATGATCAGAGGACAAATCGTGTGAAGGAAGCGAGCCAGGATGATGGAAGGGATGGCCGCGAAAAATGGAGGAAAATCGGGGATTTGATAGTTCAGAGGCGCCAGGCAAGGGATGGGACAGTTGACCCGGGGGTCAACGAAGGCCGGCGCCTCATTGGGCCACGTCAGCCGCTACAAGACAAAACAGAAAATCTGATTGGACATTGATTTATTTGACACCTTAAACGATTTTATTATTTTTTTCTTATAAAATAAAAAATGTGTATTATTTCATCTAGTATTTATTAATAATTTTTATTGAATTTTTCGAGGTATTTTATTATAGTTTTATTTGAATAATGTGTATATGTATGTATTTACATGTATTTTTATGTATTTTATTTTTAATTTATTTATTTTCTTTTATTATTTTATTGGCTTATTTTATAAATTTATAATTTATTTTTGTGAGTATAAAGGTATTTTTGTTTGATTTTTATGAGTTTATTTATATTGTTAAATAAATAGGTATAGGTGTATGTAGGTATATTTATAGGTGTTTTATCTATGTATTTTATACACTTAATTTATTTATTGTATTTTCTTGATTTTTATTCTGGATTTACATTTTTAATGAGTTATGTATAGTGTATACATTATTATAAAAATATAAAAGAATAAAAGAACCAAGGAATAAAATCCTTTTTATTTATATATAGGTATATAGAATAGGTATTTTGTCTATGAATTTGTAGACTTACTTTATTTTACAAATTATTTTTGGTTTTCTTTAACTTCTAATATGTGTATGCATTACATACATTATTTGCAAAATTCTAAAAATATGAATTTATACAAAGAATAAGTATTGAATAAAATGAATATTTTAATCAGTCCTATATACAAGAAGGGCCAAAAACCTAACTTCTGCATATGGACTCCAAAAATTATAAACCAGTTTTATAAAATAGTTCTTGGAATGCTATATACAATTAAAGGTGAGTTTGGGTGATTTGGAGTTTTTATTTGCAAGATATGGGTCTGTGAAGTTGAGATTTTGGCTTTTTATTCTGTGTATAAAATGTTCACTGGATATTATTTTTACGCAAACTCATTTTTGTATTTTTATTTACATTATTATCTACAACTTTCATGTACAAAATTTCTTTATTTGATGAATAAATAATTATGTACAAAATAGGTTCCAAAAATGCATAAATAAATGAATTAATAAATGAGGTATTTATTGTATACTAGTCCTTATCTCCCCCTACTTTATTCCTTGTCGACCAATTCCATGCTGGCCTTGGTCTCGGGGTTTGGTTCATAAAATATTTGCAATATTTTATTCCTTTTTATTTTCTTCCCTTTATTCTATAATTTTGGCATTAAAAACTTTATTCTATGTACATTTTAATACAATAAATAATGAATGTTAATGTGTACAAATTAATGCTATTTATATGCATTTGCTGGGGTTTTTGAGGCCAAAATGATAGAATAAAGTGATGAAATGGAGATTCATCAATAAGGTTCTTCAAGAAAAGGTACCATACATTGTAGAGCCTCACCCGAAAGAAAACTCAACACTAGGCCTGATCTGGGGAGTTAGAATCAATTAGCACAAAGCATCTTATGCAAATTCACTAGAAAACATCTTCTCTATTCTATATAGCAATACAAAATCATTTTTCATGCTGGCCAAGGTGGCATCATCCTAATGGTTAATATGTAGAGTGCACTACCAGAGAATCACAATCTGGGCGAACCTCACGACTTATAAAGGGTGGACATGGCCTGAAAGAAGCAAGCTATAGTCCTCCCGATCGTCACATCTCCAAATTTCTCTAATCTCAGGCCACACTTCTCATGATAGACAACAATCCAAGGTATGGATTGTTGAGATATGTAAAAGATGAGTGATTGGATCTTGCTAAGATCCAATTACTCTCATTCATATTTAGTCCCACATGGATGAGGATGGAACTCCGATCTATCTGCAGGTCTATATAAGGAGCCCCACACCCCTTGTATTCATTGAGAAACTTCAATAAAAGATTTTGATCTTTGAGGCACTATCATGTGGTACCATCCACTGCTCCATCACATAGTAAGGTTCTACGTAAAACAAGATGTTTATGCTTGATCTCTAATTATCACTTTTGCTTATGCATTCTTTATTTCAACATGGTATCAGAGCACCTCGGTTCTGAGGATCGATTTTTTTATTTTTATTTTTATTTTTATTTTTATAAACCCTAATTCAAAATGAAATTATCAGTGCCTTATCAACTCCAATCAGTCCTCCATAGCCCTCTTCAGTCTGCTCAAATGTGCCAACAAGCCCTGATGCCCGACAGCAACACCTTCGACTCTAGAGGACACGCAAAGACCCGATGGTGGTGTGAATCGTGCACTCTTCTAATCTGGTGAAGTCTTCCATAATGTTCTTCTCCCTCAATCTGGCAGCAACGGTGATGGGCCCTTAGTCGACCCTCACAAATATGGTGGCATCACATAGATGACACTCCTTCTGTTCACTTGCAATTTGTTCTCAAGAACCCCATCCTCACCTATAAAGAGAGAGAGAGAGAGAGAGAAGCTTGTGAATCAAGGGGATCATCTTCGCATCGAAGCCCAAAAAAACCTCGGTGATGCCGCCTTTGGCTCCAAGTGGTGACGCACTATAAGGGACGCCATTACTCACCAAAGACCAAGCTCTACAAGCCTTCAATCATCATCCTTCAAGTGGAAGCCCCACCAAGTGCACAAGGGATCACCTTTGTAGGTGGCGGCACTACTACTTGATGGTTCTCCCATCAAACCCTAGGTGGTGGGTCTCACCTTCTTCAGGTAATGACCGCGCAATCGATACACGAGATCCTTCCTAGGCGGTTGTCTCCTTCTCTAGATCAGTGGTAGAGGCACTCCTCATTGCCCCTCCAGATCATGGTGGAGGCAAGATGCGTTCCTTGAGAGGCAACCATAGTGCTATTTGAGAGAATAAGGAGGGCTTCATCTCAATGAGCTTTATTCAAGAAAAGAAAAAAAGTGGGAATGAATGTTAGATATAGGCCCAACAGGCATGTATTAAAAAAAAGAAGAGAGGGGGCCCAAAAGGGGTTATTGTGTCCTATCAAAAAGAAAGAAGAAAGGACGAAATATGTTGGTCTAAATTGGTTGTTTTAATAAAATATAGGCCAAAAGAAAAAAAATTAGGCCCGATTTGCCAGAAAAAAGGACTCGGCAAAAAAAAAGAATAATCAAGAAAAAAGAGAGAGACAACGCTACAAAAAATAAAGAATGATGATTTGTGCAAAAAAAAAGCACACATAAAAGAATATGCATGCTTTGGTTTCTCCCAGCTTGGTGGTTCGTGCTCTTATTCTATTAAGTATGGGAGAACGGGTGAGTGAGAGAGAACATCACATATGTTCTTTTTTCTTGAAATGTATCTATAGGATTCTATTACCTATCTCCGACTGGCAGACCAACATTCTAGACCTCTACTGCTATCATCCATCTTAAACGAGTATCGACTACTTTGTCGAGGTGTCTCTATCATTGACTACTACTCTACATTGGACTTTCTTCTTATATACCAACTCTTCTCCACGCAGGACCTAGTATCGCAACTACTACTACATGCACAACTGAGGCCCTTTCCCTGTGACCTAAAAGTCACAGACCAATCCTCGAGCAAGGTCTTTTACCAGCATCAATTCTTCAAATGGGTTGTCTCTATGCCCTTCTCTCTTAGGTGTATCGAATGAGGATGAGTTGTATGCATTTTCTTTTTGTTGTAAGTTGTACCTTTCTCAGCTCCAGCTTAGGGGGAGGGGGTGTTGGAAGTATGTAGCATATGGGAATTTGATCTTGTCAGCATATAATTACCCCTACTCATATTTAGTCCCACATGGATGAGCAATAGGACTCAGGTCTTGCTATGCTATATAAGGAGCCACACATCCCTTATACTTATTGAGAAACATCAATAGAAGGTCTAGTCCTTTCAAGCCTTCTCCTGTGATTTCATTGCGCTCTCTCACAGATTATGGTTCTACATAAAACAAGATGTTTATGTTTGATATTTGATTATCAATTTTGCTTCCTCTTCTTTATTTCAACATGGACATATATGATCCAGTTGAATGAAGCTTGAAAGTTTTTTTTTTGAAATTGGGGTAGTGGTTTTTAGTTTTCCTTAAATAATTTATTTTTCTCATGAATAATCTCTCATATTTTTGCTAAAGTTTTATGTACCTGTAGAAATGCCTCCGTTATAATTTTGGGATGTACTTAAAACTCTATGTGGTAGCTACCCTTTCTCTGTTAATACTAGATGGCCTTGATCTTTAAAAGAAGCTATCTTTAAGTTTAATGTTTTTTGGAATTTAAATATATGCAAACATCTCTTAGATCGATACTTCACTTATTTTTACTTCTAATTTCTTCCTTAACAAGCCATCAAATAAAACCCACGATCAACCTTATCTGTTGGGCCCCGGGTAGGAAGAGAAATGATGCTAGAAATCAATTGGACTCAGCAGAGAGGATAAGCTTAAGCTTCTCTACTTTTCCATAAAGAGTTTTGTCTCCTCCCTAATATTCAAGCTTAGATTTCTGGACCATTATCGAGGAAATGGTATGTCCTAGCAGTTCAACACCCTCTTTACATATTTATTCCGTTGTCATATGGCATCTTCCCTTCTGCCCTGCGACAAAATGGCTAGATTGGATGTTATCCAAGCCAATTTCTTGTGGTACTAAATCTAAAATCGATGTTATCCTTATCCCTGAGGTTATGGAGAAGCTTGCCGTTTATTGGAATAAATTCAGTTTTACTAATTGTTTTTAACCCGAACATGATATTAACCATAAACCTCATCAAAGTGGTCAGATCGAGATGAACGATATAATCAAACCCATTCAAGCAGATGATGTCATCAAACCCAAATTAAATAGAATTGGTGGGAAAAAGTGGTTGAACCGACTATATATATCGGAATAAATCAAAACATATATAATATACAATCAATATACTTGAAACATAAATGAAATACATATACGATGTATATATTTTACAATATCCAAAAAATCCATATACATTATCAAATGTCATATATATATATATGCATTTTTATAATATTTAGACTAGATGCTCTATATAATAGTAAAAGTTTATGTATAAAAAAATCCATCATACAAAAAGTTGTGCTAGAGTAGTTGGTTAGAAATTTTGGGTAGGAATCAGGGTTCAACTCCCAACAATAACATTAATTTTGAATAAATTCAAAATTGAATGTCGTTCAATTTCGATTGAACATTGTTAAAATGAATTTGAAACAATAGGTTGAACCAGCAGTTTGACTAGAATTGAGACTTTCAATTTGAACCGGTAAGAACTGATTAACCGGCCCAATTAACATATCAAACTATCTGATCCAATCTAAGTTCTATCACTTGGCAATGACAAACTTTTTTCTTCCAAATCTACCTCAACTCCTCTCTCTTATGTAGCTACTACTATTTTTTAAGTATACTAGCTTGTGGATGTCTTCTCTTTTGTTTCATAGAGCCCTATTTATGATGATCTTGAACTCCATGGACATTCATCTTTCGAGTATTATTCGTGGTTCCAACCGTGTTGGTTTGTAAACTAACTCTTGATGTTCCCCCCTCCCTCTTCTTTCCTCTCTTTTGACAAATTTAATTTATTTGCATAGCTTTCTCAAAAAAACTTAAGTATGAGAGAGAGATGATATCTAAAGTAGGAAAATACTAGAAGCACCTTTTCATGGAAACTCCTATAACTGCATAGGAAAATTCACAGATGAATAACATAGAGACCATTCATGGATCCATTAAATCCACCAGCTTTCTTTCACTCTATCCTAGACATGGAGAAGTGCACTTCACCATCTAAGCAACCAAGAACTACGATACTAAATGCGAGAGTAACCCTAGAAAAACTAGGAATAGAATCACCCATTCCGACTGAGATTTAGGAAAATAAAATAACTTCTTCCAGGTTCAAACTTTCAAGAAAATGAGTGATGTAGGCCCAACATTACGGAAGTGTAATCTTCTTGTCTTCAGCCATCTCTTCCTCTACTATTCGATGGGGGCAACTGTTACATGGTCAAAATCCCGCTATCAATTTTTATCGATCCGGTGCGGCGTTAGCTATCCTGTAGCTAACCAGCCTTCTTAAGTAGAACGTCACGGACGCGCTCCAACTCTTCTCGATACTCCTGCTTGCTAATGCACCGATGCTCAGACACAAGAAGAAGCTCGACTCTATGGATTGTTCAGGAACACTCTTAAGAACTCGCTCAAGAACGCTCAAGAACACAACCACACGATCACAAAAGCACGGACACAAAGATCTTCTCTTATTAGAAGGGAAACTCTCTCTAGAGTGGGTGGACACTCTGTGTGTTTACAAATGAGCCACCACCTCTCCTTTTATACAAGACTCAAGGCAACCCAAGGGACACTCATTATTACATTTACAATAATGATACATAAAGACACAAGAGACCCTTCGAGTTCTTCGGCAACCCTTCGCGTTTCTTAGCAACTCTTCGTCTGCTCGTCTCTTCGACTCCCTTGTTGTCCTTTCTTCTTCCCGCACGGTTGACACCTAGTCAACCGCCCAGTCATCAGCACACTCGCGCTCCAACGCTTGCTGATGCAGCTTTGTCGAAATTCACCAAGTGCCACCGAACACTTGGTCTTGTGCCAAAGGGAACCCACTGCCTCCAGATGCTCATATGGTAAACCCTTCCTTAGTGTTCTGCATGTTAAGAGGAAGTCCTCCAGAACTTCACTATCGTGGTCTCCAGACCACTCTCATACGTGTACTATCGAGCATGCTCGACAATGCTCGTACTCAGCACATGCAATGCTCCATGCCTTTGTGGATCGCCACGCCTCAGTACCGATACTGTGTGCCTTCATGTGTACGCCTCTGTGACCATATCGCATTGCTCCTCAGTTCATACTGCTTCACTGCATACCGCGCTTCTACGCTCGCGTGCGTACCCACTGCGTGCATCCACCGTCAGATCTTGCATTGTTGTTTGTACTCCATTGTACTCGCACTGTTACAAGCTTTACGACACTCTTCTACCGATCCAGTGCCCTGTGTGATGCTTCTCCCTTGTAATGTACAGTTGAGCCTCCAGACTCCCGTGGATAACCTCCGTAATATCCACACATTTTCGGACTCCTATTGAGGTCCAGCTCCATCAATCATTCTCGAGCATCCAGCTACCGTGTCTGCACGATCATTCTTGATCACGGAAATTCGGGGTGTGACAAGCCTCCCTCACCTGAAGAATCGGTTGTCCTCAACCGAGCATTCCCTCTTCAGCTAGCGTCCCGTCACGATCCTCCATCCGCTATGCATCTCCTGATGCTGCTCAATTGAAAAGGTGGTGCAAACGTGCAACACGTTCCTTCCTGTACCTGGTCTTCTCACGAACTACATCCCTCCATGACTTGGTCTTCAACGTCAAAAGTGGAGCTTCCTTTTCAGCTCCCATTTTCGGTGTATCCCTCCTGGATACAGCAGCTCCATCACTGGTGTGTGGCAGCTCCAGTTCCACATGTGGAGTACTCACCTCCACGCTCGCTCGTTGACGATCTCTATCGTTCCCCGTGGACGTACCCATGTCCTGGGAAATGAGCACCTCCTGCGCTCCGAGCATCTTTGGTATCTTGCCTCCTGCAAGATCATTTGTGGTGTGGTTCGTCACACTCCACCCTCATGGACATGTAGTCGCTTGTCCATGTTGCATCGCCCTCTAGAGCTCTGCCTCGCCTTCTCGTGCACGGTTGTTCTCCTATCTGAGGCTTTGGTTGCGTGCCTCCTGCACACACGTTGGTGTTCAGAATGCACATGCACACTCCTGTGTGTCCTCGATCGAGCCTTGGCGCCTCCAAAGCTCTTCGTTGTGGAGATCCCTCCCTCCACTAAATTCGAAGCTCCAGCTCGAAGTGTCATGAGGCGTACCTTACACATAGCACCGATTGCTTACAAGCGTATGATAAACACGAATTTCACAAGAGCCTAAATTGGTGTCTCACACAAGGCGGAGACAACCGTCGCTGTGGCGGCTCTCATTGAAATCCGAAATTAATCAACAATTAACCCACACTAAAGATCAATAAATTAGAACTAATGTGGAGTTAAAATTTATTTTTAACTCTGCACAAATGGTGTATAGTGACAAGTATGCAGAGAGTTTGAACACAGGGAGCAAGCAGGGTAATTCACAAAAATGTGCTCAAGTGAATGTGTATGTGAAGTGTCCACACTAAGCAAGCAAGCAACTACAATTTTTTGTGGGTTTTTAATTTTTAATTTTTTTTGTTTAAATTTTTTTTGTTTTGTATTTTGATTTTTAATTTTCTGATTTTTATATTTTCTTTTTATATTTTATATTTTTTTATTTTCTTTTTCAATATTGGAATATATGAACTATGTAATAAAAGCGAGAAAGAAATATTTATAAAACTAGATAGAAATGTTCAAAAATTAGCAAATAAAGTCTTTTTGGTCTTTTTATACTTTTTTACTGTTTTTATGATTTTTAGGTAGTTTTTAGAATGTTTTTGGTATTTTTAATTGGCAAAATAAAGCAAAACAGTGAAGAAAATGCAAGGCTGAAACCAAAATGGAGAAATAGAATGGAAATCAGTAGCGAAAATTCTCCAACTCAATTTTCAATGAAAGATAATGAAATAAGGAAAATTTAGGCACAAAGTTTGAATTTTTAGGGATTTTGTAGAATTTTTAATATTTTTATAGAGGTTTTTAGAGTTTTGTGATTTTTTGGAGTTTTCTTTCGTATTTTTTTAATGATTTTTGGTCTGGAGCTAAAACACACTACAAGAGACAAAATACATTTTTTTGGGATTTTTCTGGAGTGTTTTTATATTTTTTTTATGGATTTTATAATGCAAACAGTGCTGAAAATGGCTATTTTTGAATTTTTATAAATATTAAAATGCAACAAAATACAAATGCAAAAATATGGTGTGGAAGTATGATGCAACAGGATCTTAATGCAATTTTTGTGGAATTTTTGGGCTTTTCTAGATGCAAGAAATAAATGCAAGAAACATAAAGAAACTATTACACCGGCAGGGGCATTAATGTAAATATAATAAAGATCAGGGGCCAGCATGCAATTTGTACACAAAAATTTATACTGCAATTAAGTAGTTCTGGACCAAACGTTAATAACTAGAGTCGCAAGGGGGTCCAGCAAAATTCGCCAAGGCGCACGTGATGTGCACGCGACCTGGCGGGGATCCACTCGCAATTACCAGAAAGTTCGAGGGCTATTTAGAAAATCTTACAAAACTAAATGACTACAGATGAATGATTTAAGAGTCAACCCTAAATACAAAAAGTGGTCGGGTGTTTACGCAAAATACCCAACAAGGCGCTGATGGACGGTCCCGTGCGCTTGACTTGTCCACGTGGCGGCCCCACGTGGCCCGATGACAGTTGGACTCGTGCGGCTGTGATTAGAACTCCCCCGATGATCGGACGGTGGGCACGTGGGGAGATCTAACGGCTCCTGTGCGATCTGGCGCTCCTTGTTGATCCGACGGTCCCGGAGGCAGAGGGAAGAACACGGAGGAGCTCCGGTTGGGCGAGCTTCTCCGAGCTCCTCCGTCCGGCTACGGCGACGATCGAGCTTGCAAACCAGTCGAGGGCGCTCCTGCAGGTGTCAGCTGACGTCTGGAAGCCTCAAAAACCACCGGCGTTCGCCGGTGCTCTCGCACGGAGGTGGCGGAGCTGCAAGGCCCCAGGTGCTCCGGCGAGAGAGCAAAATCGCTCCAGACGCTTCGATGGGCTTCAGTACCTGCACCAAAAAGTTAGGGAGGTCGAGGGCAAAATGCCTCGACCTCGGGTGGCTCTCGAAATGGAAGGAAAAGCGATATAGGGGCTCGCCGGAGTTGCGCTCCGGCGAGGTGATCGATGGAGTGTTGCGCTGATGGATTAATCGAGGGATTACGGGCGAAATGATCCTAACACTAACAGGACTACGATGGGGATAAAAATGGGGATGGTGGCAGCCTCGATGGCCAAGGACCAGAGGGTGAATACCTCACGGGGACACCCGCCGGAGGTGGTGGTGGAACGCGCTCAGCTCGCGTGACTCCGCCTCCTCAAAGGTGCAGACCTGGAGTTGTCACCTCCACGGTGCTGGAGCGACTCCAAGGGGGAAGGGAGCTGGATGAATTGCGGTTCAACCCGAGAAAGGAAGATGGGGGGTCGTATTTGAAGAGTGGTGGGTGCGTGTTTTCGAGGCGCGATCACGGGTAGAGGAAGAAGATCTAGGCAGATCTGAGAAGTCGGCGATGGAGATGGATCAAAGAGGCACAACTTCCATGAAGGAAGCGGCGGCAAAGGAGGGACGAGTCGGCCTAGGAAAGTCCACCAAGGCGGGCAAAAACCCAGGCGCGACAGAGCTACAGTGGACGAAGGACGTCCAGTTGACCTAGGTCAACTGGCGCCTTCTCCTGATTGGTCCACGTGGACCAATCAGGAAAAATCCCCTAGAAATGTTTTATTAATTAAATTAAAAATAGAATTAAGCCGAATTAAATTATTATTATTATAAAATAAAAAATGTTTATTTTTTTATGTAGTATTTTATTCCGATTTTTATTTATTTTTATGAATGATATTTTTACAAGTTTACATTTATACCCCTAATAGGTATATTATCTTTATATTTTAGTATTTTATTTTTATTTTGTGTATTTAATTTATTTATTTTTGTTTATTATTTTCTAAAATTATAGGATACTTTTATGTACACAAATATATTTTTATTTTATTTTTATGATATGTTTTGTATATTTAATAAAATATAAAGGTGTTTTATACAGGTAATGTATCTATGTACTCTAGTATACCAGTATTTTTATTTTGTATTTTATTTAGGCTTTTATTCTTATTTTATTGTACATAATTATTATAAGTATTATGTACAATATTATAAAAACATATAAAAATATAAAAATAATGAATAAATAATAAATTGAATATTTTAATATGTACAAGTATACAATGTGGGTCCAAAAGCCAACTTTCAAACCGTAGCTCTGCCAAATGCGAAACCACTGCCATTAAATAGCTTATTTTCTTCTATATACAATTAAAGGTGAGTACGCTGCATTTGGAGTTTTTATTGGTGAGATACGGGTCTGGGAAGTTGGGATTCTGGAATTTTATTCAGACCATAACTTTTTATCTGTGTATTATTTTTCTGTAAAATCAATTTTGTATTTTTCTTTATTAAATTATCTACAACTTTTATGTACAAAGTTTCTTTATTTGATGTATAAAAAGTGGAACCAAAAATAGGTCCCAAAATGAATAAGAAATGAATAGAATGAATGGGTATGATCTGTATTTCTGACCTTATCTCCCCCTACTTTATTCCTTGTCGACCTATTCATCAAGATGCCCAGGTCTCGGGGTTTCGGGTCATAAAATATTTACAATATTTTATTCTTTTTCTTTTCTTTTATTTATTCTATAATTTTGGCCTTAATTACAGTAATTTATACACTAAATAGATGCACATGCATGAATGCTAAAACGATGATTTTAATGCTATTTACAGGCATTTGCTAGGGTTTTTGGTGCCAAAATGATAGAATAAAGATGATGAAATGTGGATTCATCATCCCCCTATACTTTACCTTTGCTAGTCCCTAGCAAACACTTATGCAATAAGTGGAGAAAAAGAAAAACAAAGAAAAGAAAAAGAAGAAAATTGGATGAAGTTTAATTATCAAACTTGTCTTCACAAAATCAAAGTTGGAGCTTAAGTCGGACCTTTGGAATTTTAGTGCGGTCGGAACCTTAATGAGAACCAAGTTTGAAATCCAACAGTCCTTGAGAATCCCAAAACTCTGTCCAAGTCTCCTCAATAGCCAGGTCAGAAATACTTCAACTCATACGCAAACTCTTATGACTATGAATCTGACTCGTACAGTGTAAGTGATATGTAGCTCCCCACCTCAGAAGTGACAAAGAAACAACCTCCCCAACCTGGTAACTCTAATGCCTTGGTCTAGCAACTCTTTCCTCGAGAAGCGGGGTATTCCCTTCTAAGTTCAAGTGCAACCGGCTCAAGAAGAGGGGGAAGAAGTATAGACATTTGGAAGCTCAGCCAGTATAGCCAAGTCTCCCGCTGCAAGCTTCATGAGATGTAACGTGGATACCATAAGCTTTTGCTTTATTGGACTATATACACTCCGGTGGGGTTATTAAATTTTCAATCCGACCCACCACTTTTTTGGAGTTCTTTTTTTTGTCTCTTTTTTTGTCTTTTTTTTTTTCAATTGCATCTGTACAACATATCTACATGGTGCAGCATATGTACAAGAAATTTTCCTCTTGAGCCAGTAGACTATCCCTCTTTTGAAGCTTTATTGCAACCCACGGCTTCTGTCTTTAGCCTTCATCACCACTAGACCAAGTTGAGGTGCACTTCCTTCACTATAAGAAGAAGAGAGGTTCCGCCTAGAAGTACTACCCTCATATGCTACCCCAAGCCAAAGGAAACTGCCTCCTCACCACCTCATCCGTGGAGAGCTATGTGAAAGGTGCAGGTGTCCAAGTTAGGTCATTATCAACAAGAGTCATGCGTGTGCTCCGAAATACTCTACTTAGGCAGTCAAGAATCCATTGAACCAAGTCCCGTGATCCTCAAAGAATTAAGTCAACTAGACCTGAAGTACCTCAAACCCAGTTCCTATAAGGTTCCTGTTATTAGGTAGATTTTAAGGTCCAATCAAGCTCCAATCTCCAGATTTTACTTAGACTTGTTCAACTATCAAACTCAATCCAAAAAATGCTCATGCCATGCAATGCAAGAAATATTTTTGTGCTGCAATTTTCAAGATTTTGAACTTTTTATGGATTTTTGAAAAGATGATATATGCGTATGCAGATGCATTTTTTGTATTTTTCAAAAATATTTTTCAAATGTTTTTGGATTTTAATTTTTGCAAATGTTTTTGGGCTTTTTTGAAAATAAAAAGATTTTGGCTGAAAAATAGGTTAAAATATGTACACGGGAGTGCTTCTTATTTATACAAGAAGTGGATTTTAAGAATTTACAAGGGTAAGTGGTCAATTTTATAAGTACATATATCTAGTGGATTTTAGTGTGATGTTAGTATTCCTCAAACTTATTTGACACAAGGTTTTCACACAATTTTTTGAAAACTATAGTCCAAAATAATTTTTACAAACATTTTTACAAACATGTACACACATTTGAAAATCATTTTGCAAAGGCTTTCAAAACAGTATATATAGGTTTTTCAATGGATTTTTGCAACCATTTTTCAAACCATTTGCAAATCATTTTTCAAACATTTTATTTCACATAAAGAAAATAAATTTTACAAATCACACATTTTTACAAAGGTTGAAAACATGTAACAAAATATTTTCACCTGATTTATTAATCAGTATATACAAAAAGAATTTGAGGAATGATAACACCTTTTTATTAGATATTTTTAATGAAATTTAAAGAATTATTAGCCATATTATTAAGAAAATACGAAAGTACGAGTTATGGCTAAAGTATATATGTAGTATATACGACCCCCCTATACTTAGCTTGAGCTATGTCCTCATAGCTCAGAGAGAAAAGAGAAGACATAACTCGTACTAAGTATAGGCAAGTCTAGACAATAAAGGAATAAATAAAGGAATGAATGAACGAATGAGAAGTTGACCGTCCCCCCTATACTTAGGATCAAATAATCCTAAGTATAGCAGACTGTACACAAGGCAGGGAGGGTCAAGGGTGGGAATGAACAGATCGTACTCAGATTGTCTCCCCCTATACTTAGGGTAAAAGAAGCCCTAAGTATAGACAAGAAGAGGAGACAATGGAGAGGATCAAAGAATATAGAAACTCAGAGTGCACACCCCCCTATACTTAGGACAAAGTACGTCCTAAGTATGGAAAACTGTCTACTAGGGCGGCACCTTTTTGATAGATGAAGAAGATAGAATAGGAAAAGAAGAAAAGAAGAAAAGAAAAAGAGATGAGATCATGAGAATGTACACACCGCTCCCCCTATACTTAGGGTAAAAGAAGCCCTAAGTATAGACAACAACAGGAGCGATGACACAGAACGAAGAAGGAACACTCGGCTCGTCCACCCCCCTATACTTAGGACAAAGTACGTCCTAAGCAAGGCAAACACGAGAATGGGTGGTCGAGCAATACGGAAGAAAGAACCGAGGTACACAAGGGAATATACAACAGAGATGGATATACACATGATCAAGAAGGTGGAAAGCTGACCTTCTTGCTAGACCGCTGAGGGATAGATCTGATATGGTGTATGTCGACATCGGGGTCCATAGTGGACGGAGGCCGATCAGGGTCGACACGGTGAAGGCCCTCAGTGGAATCAAAACGGAAAGGGACGAACTGATCAATGGAAGCGGTATGGCCGGGTTCTCCCTTGGTGGTCCTATGATGTGAAGGCACAGACGGGTGAGTGGAAGAAGTACGACTAGGTCCGGCCTTGGAAGTCTCGCCGATATCGAAGTGAAATGGGACAAACTCATCATCCTCGGAAGAAGTGTAATCGGAGTCGTCCTGCGAGTCCTCGTCCAGGTCAAAATCAAAAGGAACGAAATCATCAGTGGAAGTATACGAACTCAGATCGTCCTCAAGACTCTCACCTGAATCCTTGTCTTCAACAAGAGGTCTGAATTTATCAAAATAAATAGCAGCATCAAAACCGACCTCAATCATCTTGACCTGTGAAGGGCCAGGAACGGATTTATCAGTGGAAGTAGTCAAAACGGGTCTGTCCTGTCTAGTCTTACTCAAGTCATTTGTTGCCTTATGAGGTCTCTCAAAGTAATGGGCAACATCATAAACATCCTCAATTATCTTGGTATCTGCCCCCTGATCAAATGGTTCAATCACATAAATACTCTGGATTTCATCAACACATCGCCACACACCAGGAGGAGGATCAGTGAGGTCCATGCTTTCCGACTTCCTCCCCTTTCGGGGGATCCGTCGGGTCTCATCAGGGATCACTAAGGAAGCATCTCTAGTAGCATCAGGTAGGTCACAGGCCTCAGAGTCAGCTACAATCGGTGAAGGTGCATCAGGTGCAGGTCTCTGGTCAACTATGGGTGTGGTGATCAACACTTCGCTCTCGTCAATAGGACGGAAGCGAATTTCTCCTGATCCATAGTCAATAACGACCCTCGCAGAGGCGAGGAATGGTCGTCCCAGGATGATTGGAGATGGCTCCCCTGTGGAGTTCTCCATGGGCAACACGACAAAATCAACATTGTGGCTCGTGCCCTGAATAGAAATGACGGCGTTTTCAAGGATACCCTTCGGCCTCTTGATGGATCCATCAGCAAACTGAACGATCATCCTGGTTTTCTTGAGAGGCCCTAAGTGAAGAGACTGTACCAGCGAGAAGGGTAGTATGCTAATCGAAGCACCGCCGTCCAGGAGAGTGCGATCACATGTATAGTCAGAGATGGTGCAAGTGATGAAAGGAGTAGCTGTGTTCTTCTTCTTGGGAATGGGACGGTGTGTGATGGCGAGGGCAGTGGCCATGGTCAGAATGTGACGCTCAGATCTGCTCCTCCGCTTTCTCTTCTTGGGAAGAGGAGCAGATAATTGGGTCATGGCCTGCTGAAGTGGGGCACGGATGATCTCATGAATAGTGGCCACCACTTCGGGTTCAGTCAACATTTTTTTGAATTTTTGGACTTCCTCCATACAAGGGAGGAAGTCGGAATCGGCATATACACGAGGCATGCCAAGAGCAGTCTGTACAGCGGCATCCTCGGGGTCAAAGGTGGGACTAGGTGTGAATGTATGTGTGGTCAAGGGTTCTGGCAAGTGGACTCTCTCCTCAAAATCTTGATCAACCAAGTGTCTCCCGAAATCTTTTTGGATTTTTAGATTTTTCTCATTTTTTTGTATTTTTGGCGATTGCAAGCTCCCATGATTCTTCACAAGCAAAGATGTATCCTCGATGAAAAGAGCACTAGTCCGATATTCTCTCAAAGTGTCAAGATTTTCCTTCATCAAATTGGTGTGCTCTAGCATTAGGTTCATGATAACACTCATGGAGGTCGTGGGAGGTGACTCCAACAGGTCAGACTCGGGTGGATGTGAAGGTAGAGGCGGATAATATACATGTGGGGATGGATGTGGGCAGAAGTCCGAAGTCTAATACTGTGGCTGAGGCGAATATGTACAAAAGTCCGAAAAAGTAGGAGGAGGATCCTCCTGACAAAAGGGCGGTGGACCGGCTGGAGCGAGCGAGGGGTCCGCAAAGTCCGGATAAAATGCACTCCAGGGGTCCATCTCGAAACAAAAGGAAGTGATTCGGGGGAGCACGGTGGTCAAATCAAGAGAGTGAAGAAAAAGGCGCAAATGCGCAGAGGATGATCTAGAAAGCACACAAAACAATCACAAGCAAAAATGAAACAACCAAACCCTCAATTCACCTACTCAACTCGGTGAAGACCACAAATGCGGTCTTTTTATCTTGTCTGTTTTAGAGTTTAGGTGAAAAAGTCAAGAAGTTGCACAAACACTTAGGGGGCTTGAAAATAGGATTTTGGGCTCTATCCTTAGTGTATGCGCGATCAATGTAAAACGAAGACAATGAGGGGATTACTCGCCCCAATACAAGTTTTTCTTTTTGGTGGTTTTTAGGGTCAAGTAATATTAACAGTCCCAATTTTATTGTTATCACTTTTTTTGGATTTTTAGTAAAAAATGCACGAACCTATCGAGGAGTCAATTTTACTTAGCACCTAGGTTGGCAAAATCAGAGGGAGAGTCAGAAAAGCAATGCAAGCGGCAAACAATGATGAATGCTAAAGCGTAAATGCTCACCTTGCTTCCAGCACTCTACATGCAAGGATGCTCAGCAGAATTGAAACCTATCTATATGCAAATGCAAGCCGATGAAATCGCCCTAAGTTCAGAAATTGCTATTATCGTGAAGAACCACAAGTCGGCCACTTATCTTTAACCTAAGAGTCAGGTCTTGGCTTACCCCTCCTCTTCTCGACACACTCGAGTTCAGGAGTAGCGCTTGATGGGGTTCGCTCACGGCACACGGGTTAAGAGATAAATGAACAGACTGTTTAAACTTTGACTAAGTCCAAACGCGGCTATAGGTACATGCAAGATATATTAGGTGTTTGGCCTTAATCTATCGCAAGCAATCCTAAATCTAAGGGCTCAATCACACAAAGTAAGGAAAACAAAACCGGAAAACAAAGTAAGAAAAGGCAATGAAAACCGATGGAAAACCGCGGTGAGCCCCCAAGTGTACAAGCACTTGGAAATTTGGCCCGAAAGTCCAAGTCCGAATGTACCTGTATTATTACAAAGAATGGTCTCTCTCTCACTACGAATTACAAAATAAATACAATGCAAGAATATAAATGCTAAGAAGTTGTCTTGCAAAATCCTCCAAGTCCTTCTTCGTGCTAAGCTAAAGCCGCTTCACGTGGGTGCCAAGGTGCTCCAAGAGGGGCTCCTCCCTCGATCCGCGTACCTCGCACGGAATCCAAACAAGGAGAGTGGTTAGACAATTCAAAAGATATATCAAAAATAAGGAAAATAAAACAAGCAGAAATAAAAACCGCAAAGGTAGACAAATAGTCACAACACAAAGCAAAAACGAGAACTACGCGCTGTTGCTCCCCGGCAACGGCGCCATTTGATAATCACGGAAATCGAGAGAGTCTAAATTGGTGTCTCACACAAGGCGGAGACAACCGTCGCTGTGGCGGCTCTCAATGAAATCCGAAATTAATCAACAATTAACCCACACTAAAGATCAATAAATTAGAACTAATGTGGAGTTAAAATTTATTTTTAACTCTGCACAAATGGTGTATAGTGACAAGTATGCAGAGAGTTCGAACACAGGGAGCAAGTAGGGTAATTCAAAAAAATGTGCTCAAGTGAATGTGTATGTGAAGTGTCCACACTAAGCAAGCAAGCAACTACAATTTTTTGTGGGTTTTTAATTTTTAATTTTTTTATTTAAATTTTTTTTGTTTTGTATTTTGATTTTTAATTTTCTGATTTTTATATTTTCTTTTTATATTTTATATTTTTTTATTTTCTTTTTCAATATTGGAATATATGAACTATGTAATAAAAGCGAGAAAGAAATATTTATAAAACTAGATAGAAATGTTCAAAAATTAGCAAATAAAGTCTTTTTGGTCTTTTTATACTTTTTTACTGTTTTTATGATTTTTAGGTAGTTTTTAGAATGTTTTTGGTATTTTTAATTGGCAAAATAAAGCAAAACAGTGAAGAAAATGCAAGGCTGAAACCAAAATGGAGAAATAGAATGGAAATCAGTAGCAAAAATTCTCCAACTCAATTTTCAATGAAAGATAATGAAATAAGGAAAATTTAGGCACAAAGTTTGAATTTTTAGGGATTTTGTAGAATTTTTAATATTTTTATAGAGGTTTTTAGAGTTTTGTGATTTTTTGGAGTTTTCTTTCGTATTTTTTTAATGATTTTTGGTCTGGAGCTAAAACACACTACAAGAGACAAAATACATTTTTTTGGGATTTTTCTGGAGTGTTTTTATATTTTTTTATGGATTTTATAATGCAAACAGTGCTGAAAATGGCTATTTTTGAATTTTTATAAATATTAAAATGCAACAAAATACAAATGCAAAAATATGGTGTGGAAGTATGATGCAACAGGATCTTAATGCAATTTTTGTGGAATTTTTGGGCTTTTCTAGATGCAAGAAATAAATGCAAGAAACATAAAGAAACTATTACACCGGCAGGGGCATTAATGTAAATATAATAAAGATCAGGGGCCAGCATGCAATTTGTACACAAAAATTTATACTGCAATTAAGTAGTTCTGGACCAAACGTTAATAACTAGAGTCGCAAGGGGGTCCAGCAAAATTCGCCAAGGCGCACGTGATGTGCACGCGACCTGGCGGGGATCCACTCGCAATTACCAGAAAGTTTGAGGGCTATTTAGAAAATCTTACAAAACTAAATGACTACAGATGAATGATTTAAGAGTCAACCCTAAATACAAAAAGTGGTCGGGTGTTTACGCAAAATACCCAACAAGGCGCTGATGGACGGTCCCGTGCGCTTGACTTGTCCACGTGGCGGCCCCACGTGGCCCGATGACGGTTGGACTCGTGCGGCTGTGATTAGAACTCCCCCGATGATCGGACGGTGGGCACGTGGGGAGATCTAACGGCTCCTGTGCGATCTGGCGCTCCTTGTTGATCCGACGGTCCCGGAGGCAGAGGGAAGAACACGGAGGAGCTCCGGTTGGGCGAGCTTCTCCGAGCTCCTCCGTCCGGCTACGGCGACGATCGAGCTTGCAAACCAGTCGAGGGCGCTCCTGCAGGTGTCAGCTGACGTCTGGAAGCCTCAAAAACCACCAGCGTTCGCCGGTGCTCTCGCACGGAGGTGGCGGAGCTGCAAGGCCCCAGGTGCTCCGGCGAGAGAGCAAAATCGCTCCAGACGCTTCGATGGGCTTCAGTACCTGCACCAAAAAGTTAGGGAGGTCGAGGGCAAAATGCCTCGACCTCGGGTGGCTCTCGAAATGGAAGGAAAAGCGATATAGGGGCTCGCCGGAGTTGCGCTCCGGCGAGGTGATCGATGGAGTGTTGCGCTGATGGATTAATCGAGGGATTACGGGCGAAATGATCCTAACACTAACAGGACTACGATGGGGATAAAAATGGGGATGGTGGCAGCCTCGATGGCCAAGGACCAGAGGGTGAATACCTCACGGGGACACCCGCCGGAGGTGGTGGTGGAACGCGCTCAGCTCGCGTGACTCCGCCTCCTCAAAGGTGCAGACCTGGAGCTGTCACCTCCACGGTGCTGGAGCGACTCCAAGGGGGGAAGGGAGCTGGATGAATTGCGGTTCAACCCGAGAAAGGAAGATGGGGGGTCGTATTTGAAGAGTGGTGGGTGCGTGTTTTCGAGGCGCGATCACGGGTAGAGGAAGAAGATCTAGGCAGATCTGAGAAGTCGGCGATGGAGATGGATCAAAGAGGCACAACTTCCATGAAGGAAGCGGCGGCAAAGGAGGGACGAGTCGGCCTAGGAAAGTCCACCAAGGCGGGCAAAAACCCAGGCGCGACAGAGCTACAGTGGACGAAGGACGTCCAGTTGACCTAGGTCAACTGGCACCTTCTCCTGATTGGTCCACGTGGACCAATCAGGAAAAATCCCCTAGAAATGTTTTATTAATTAAATTAAAAATAGAATTAAGCCGAATTAAATTATTATTATTATAAAATAAAAAATGTTTATTTTTTTATGTAGTATTTTATTCCGATTTTTATTTATTTTTATGAATGATATTTTTACAAGTTTACATTTATACCCCTAATAGGTATATTATCTTTATATTTTAGTATTTTATTTTTATTTTGTGTATTTAATTTATTTATTTTTGTTTATTATTTTCTAAAATTATAGGATACTTTTATGTACACAAATATATTTTTATTTTATTTTTATGATATGTTTTGTATATTTAATAAAATATAAAGGTGTTTTATACAGGTAATGTATCTATGTACTCTAGTATACCAGTATTTTTATTTTGTATTTTATTTAGGCTTTTATTCTTATTTTATTGTACATAATTATTATAAGTATTATGTACAATATTATAAAAACATATAAAAATATAAAAATAATGAATAAATAATAAATTGAATATTTTAATATGTACAAGTATACAATGTGGGTCCAAAAGCCAACTTTCAAACCGTAGCTCTGCCAAATGCGAAACCACTGCCATTAAATAGCTTATTTTCTTCTATATACAATTAAAGGTGAGTACGCTGCATTTGGAGTTTTTATTGGTGAGATACGGGTCTGGGAAGTTGGGATTCTGGAATTTTATTCAGACCATAACTTTTTATCTGTGTATTATTTTTCTGTAAAATCAATTTTGTATTTTTCTTTATTAAATTATCTACAACTTTTATGTACAAAGTTTCTTTATTTGATGTATAAAAAGTGGAACCAAAAATAGGTCCCAAAATGAATAAGAAATGAATAGAATGAATGGGTATGATCTGTATTTCTGACCTTATCTCCCCCTACTTTATTCCTTGTCGACCTATTCATCAAGATGCCCAGGTCTCGGGGTTTCGGGTCATAAAATATTTACAATATTTTATTCTTTTTCTTTTCTTTTATTTATTCTATAATTTTGGCCTTAATTACAGTAATTTATACACTAAATAGATGCACATGCATGAATGCTAAAACGATGATTTTAATGCTATTTACAGGCATTTGCTAGGGTTTTTGGTGCCAAAATGATAGAATAAAGATGATGAAATGTGGATTCATCAGCGTACCTCACATTCTTCTTCCTCCTCCTCATCCGCACGAAGAGAGTTCATCTTCTCTTTCTTTGGTTACTCTCGCGCCCGATGCGGTCCGTCGCATATGAAGCATCCCTTGCTCTTGAGTTGCTCCCTTCTCTTGGAGTACGCTCGTTCCTCCATTGGTGGATCATGGGAACTTTGCCCTTGTCCTTCGACCGCACCTTCATCTTGCTGGTGAACTCCTTCTCTTCAGCCTTGTGACTTGGTTGGACCCCATAATCAACCAATGCATCCGCCACCACGATTCTTGAATTCAAGTCCTTCACGCCCTGCCTCTGCAGTTCGGCTTGCGCCCAGCTTTGCAACCCGACCGTGAAATTGAACAGTTTGTCCTCCTCGGACTTCCCCTTGATGTCCAGCAGCAAAGACGTGAACTGCTTCACATACTCACAAAATGTGCATGTCTTCTTTAGGCGTCGAAGAGTCTCTCGTGCAATCCACGCAGTATTCTTCGGCAGGAACTGCTCCTTCAGTTCCGTGAGTAGATCATCCCACTTGGATATCCTCGGTCTTGCCTCATCTGTTGCACGGCTCCTCCATCAAAATTTGGCATCGCTTGACATATACATCGATGCCAAGCCTACTTTCTCGGCTTCCTTCATCTTGGTCGCCTCGAAATACACTTCCATATCCCATAGGAAGTTCTCCAAATCCTTGGCACTCCGCGTACCTGAAAAGGGTTTGGGTTCAGGTACCTTGCATCGTTGCACCTCCGTGGAGCTCCCGCTGTTCGCCAATGCCTTCTTGATGAGGGAGATCTCGCTGCTTAGATCCTCCATCATAACGCCTCCAGTTTTTCCTTCAAGGAATTGATATGCTCCGCCGAGCATTGTTGGGTCTCGTCCCCAACATCTGATCCTTCTGAAGAGCGGTCCTCCAAGACGGCGATGCGATGGGCATGAGTCCCAATAGTGGACACCACTTCTGCCATCGCCTGCTCCAGTGCTGCTACGCGATCGGTAACACCTACCATCTTCGCTCTGCTGATTGAAGATATACTTGCACCAACAAGTTCCTTGGTTCCTGCGATCGACTGCACCGACAATCGCTCATAGCTTTTCCCGCTTTCTTGGCATCGACCAAGATCTGTGATCTGCTCCTTGATCTGATGCCAACTCATACCAACGAATTGTATCACGAACCGTAGCTCTGATACTAACTGTCACAGAGTCAAAATCCTATCGATTTTGATCGATCCGGTGCGACGTTAGCTAACCCGTAGCTAACCAGCCTTCTTGAGTATAACGGTCAAGGACGCGCTCCAACTTTTCTCGATACTCCTTCTTGCTAACACACCGACGCTCAGACACAAGCATAAGCTCGACTCTATGGATCGTTCAGGAATACTCTTAAGAACTCGCTCAAGAAGAGAACTACATGATCACAAAAGCACGGGCACAAAGCTCTTCTCTTATTAGAAGGGGAACTCTCTCTGGAGTGGGTCGACACTCTGTGTGTTTACAAATGAGCTACCACCTCTCCTTTTATACAAGACTCAAGGCAACCCAAGGGACACTCATTATTACATTTACAATAATGATACATAAAGACACAAGAGACCCTTCGAGTTCTTCAGCAACCCTTCACATTCCTTAGTAACTCTTCGTCTACTCGTCTCTTCGACTCCCTTGTTGTCCTTTCTTCTTCATGCACGGTTGACACCCAGTCAACCGCCCAGTCATCAGCACACTCGCGCTCCAACGCTTACTGATGCAGCTTTGCCGTAATTCACCAAGTGCCACCGAACACTTGGTCTTGTGCCAAAGGGAACCCGCTGCCTCCAGACCCTCGTGTGGTAAACCCTTCCTTAGCGTTCTGCATACTAAGGGAAAGTCCTCCAGAACTTCACTGTCGTGGTCTCCAGACCACTCTCGTACGTATACTACCGAGCATGCTCGACAATGCTCGTACTCAGCAGCTGCAATGCTCCATGCCTGTGTGGATCGCCACGCCTCAGTACCGATACCGTGCGCCTTCGTGCGTATGCCTCTGTGACCGTATCGCATTGCTCCTCAATGCATACTACTTCACTACATACCGCCCTTTTGTGCTCGCGTATGTACCCGATTTGTGCATCCACCATCATGTCTTGCATTGTTGTCTTTACTCCATTGTGCTTGCACTGCTACAAGCTTCACGACACTCTTCTACAGAGCCAGTGTCCTGTGTGATGCTTCTCCCTTGTAATGTACGGTTGAGCCTCCAGACTCCTGTGGATAACCTTCGTAATATCCACGCATTTTCGGACTTCTCCTGAAGTCCAGCTCCATCGATCATTCTCGAGCATCCAGCTACTGTGTCTGCACGATTATTCTCGATCACGGAATTTGAGGGTGTGACAGCAACTATGTCTCACACCAAACCCAAGACCCATCAAATGGAGGGCAAACTAAACAAGAACAGGGGTTGCATGAGCCTCCAACAAAACCAGGTTTATGAGTAGAACTAAATAAGAAACCGAGTTTTTAGGAAAATTATCACATGGCTAAGAGCAGGACAACTGAGGAACAACTAGAAGTTCTATTCACTTGTCATATCTTTCTAGTATACTAAATCGGAGTTTTTTTACCCTTACTTCCCCACATTGACACAGGGATTTCTACCAAAACATTCCCCCCTCCACGTGTCCTTCTATATGCCCTTTCTCCCCCTTTCATGCGTTCTCTCCTGGCGCCTCCATTCTCTCTCTCCTCAAAATCCCAATAATTGCTCCCAACACTTGAGTTTCGGCCAGCTACTATTCCTTATCTCTCTCCCTATTTCTCTCTCTGTCTACTCGATCTCTCTCTCTCCCCCCTCTAACTTTCTAAACAATACGTTCCTCTCCCCTCTCTCTCTCCACCAATTCATATTCTCTCTCCCACATTCCTATATATTTCTAAATTTAGATTTATAGCCTAGATTTCTCTTCTCTCTCTCTACTAAATCATATTTTCTCTCTCATATTCCTCTATGTTTCTAAGTTTAAATTTATAATAATATTAATTTAAAAGCAAAGCATATATTGATAATGTCATTTATAAAATTTGAAAAATGTATATCAAAATTTTTCTTTTAGACCTACTACTTTAGAAAATCTATAATATAAAGTTAAAAATTACTCTTCCTACCTTTCGCCTATAATGTAAATTAATATATTATTTTATAATTATTTCAAATATACATTGTAATAATAATAAGAATCAATCTATAATATTACATAAGTTGTTATCCATATAATATTTTATATCCAATAATCTATATGGGTTTTGATATTTTTTGTGTGCACGGTGCAATAGTTCGTAAAAAAATTCAATTCAAAGTTTTATTGCTCTATAGAAATATCTATATACCTTATTTAAACTAGGGTTTTTCACCCAGTGTCTGACACGTGATTTCATGTGCGTCTCTCCCCTTTGCCTTTTCTTCTAACGTCGTGTACTTATCGTGCTCTCTCCCTGCAATCACATCTCCTTCCGACTCTCTCACCCCAAATGCATATTTCTTCATTTTTTATTTCCTGCAACTTCCTCTTTATCTGTTTCTTTTCCCCTGCTCCTCACGAAACCCTCTCCGTTTCTTTTCTGCCTCCTTATTCCTTCTTTCGTGTCTGTCGACTTTACACCTGTCAAAGGTACGATGAACATCTGTTTTTCCTCTTTAGAGTAAGGGGTTTTTCACCCTTCATTCAGCATTGACACATTTTTGCATAATTTTACAACTGCTTTGGATTTTCTATTTCTATATTAATAGAAACCCCTCTCTGTCTAAATGGAGAAAGGTATGTAATATGTTCTTTTTTATGTTTTTATATTTGCTGCTGATTTTTTTTTATATTGTTGATTATCGTTATTTATTTACTACATGTTTAGTTGCCACAATCTTTGTGGACTAGAGCATGATGATTGTTTGCATTGTGGGGTTTTTTGGAATTGAAATTTTATTTGTCCAATTAATCTAAATTATTACTAATAATGTTTTAAGTTTTTTAAAGAATTGTATATTTTTTATGGATGTTATTTACCATCTTCCTGCATCCATTTATATGTATAGAATTTCAATGTTCTTTTTTTCATTACAAACTTAGCATCCATGACGAGACTATGAAATATATATAATTACGTGTATCCAAGAGTTTTACATTAATTTAACTTCAACATTCACTACTAAAAAACATAGAACATGCCACGGTTGAGTATCGTGGCTTAATGTCATATTACCGTTGCCTAAGAATATTGGCCACGGTAATATTACCGTGGTTTATACCACCGTGGCTTATAGTTTACCGTGGCCAAAAAGGTTACTTTTTCGCCACAGTAGACGTACTGTGGCTATATTGTTTTGGCCACGGTAAATTTACCGATGAAAAAACTTTCAAGCCACGATTTAATAGCATGACAAATCTATTTAAGCCACGGTTTAAAAGTTGTGACGACAGAGATTTGGCCATGGAAGTTTTACCGTGGCAAAAAAAGCAGACTTTAAAAAAAATCAATGCATGTATCAATTACTCATTTAACAAAATCCCCAATGATATGCATATGCTATTCGATGTTCATTCCCTGTACTGCCATAATCACATGGTGAACATGCATACACATGATAAATCTACATACAAGGTAACAAACAAACTTATGATAAGCATAAACACACAAGTTGAAAAAGTGCATAATCTTCATATCAACATAAGGTTTTTACCAAAATAAGAGCTAATTAACGTTCAATTAGCTAATAAAACATTAAAATGTATATGACCTTTGACATCTAATAAGATTAGATGTAACATAAAGATCCATCTAAAATTAAATGCTATTCATCTAAAGCGAAATCATTAAAATTTGCATCATCTTCTGAATTTTCATCATCATCTCTTCTTGCACCCATGCCTTTGTTCATTGCAGATGATGAACACTCTCTTTGTGATGAACGACTGCCCTTCGATGATGACGCCTCTTGTGCTTTGGCAATGATAGCAACTGATTTTGCTATCTCTCCTAGCAAGACCTCTAATCTTGTGACTCGATCATGTAAGTTACTATCTGGTTGGTCTCTACGTCCATAGTACTTGGATGGATTAACCCCTCCGCCCACTCCCCTCACGCGTCCTGGATGTTCAGGTCCAGTAGCTTCTAGATATGCTGCGTCTGGAGAGATAGGAGACCCATCATCTGGGTGTTGAAGTGCCATCATTTGCTCCTGATGCAATGAAATAAAAAGAATTTGAATTAATACATATATTAAATTGAATTTGAAACATAAGTAAATTAACTTACATGTTGCTTTTGCAATTTCTTATCATGCCACATTCTTGAGTCATCTTTTCCTTCTCTACTTTTTGAGTATATAAAAAGATTGCAACGATCAGCATCAATACCCTTTTTCACCTGAATGTAATTATATAAATAAATATATGAGGTAATGCATAAAAATTACTTAAATTGAAAAAAATAAAAATTACATACCAACTCGTGCTTTAACTGCTTGGTATTTTTTCTACCCATGCGATGAGCTGCATGTGTTAACTTTGATCGATTATGTGCATTCCTGCATTGCATTGCCTACAACAATATAATTTCCATAATTAGCACCTATTATTTTCGAACAGAAATCTAAACTAAACAATATCTAGCAGATCTAGGATAATGGAATGTTAACAATATCTAGCAATATCATATATAGGAAACATGGCCTAATATAAAGCATAGATTATATGGACGGAAACTCTTTATTCACCACTAAATGTTTGAATCTATACCTTATATTCTTTGGATGTCCAATAATCAACCAAAGTTCTCCAATCTTCTTCAGTTATACCTTCCGGTACATTAGCAAGTAGTTGACTTATTGGGATGTTCTCATCAAAGTGCTGCAAATATAAATAACAAGTCTGGATTATAATTCTATACAAGAATTCATTCCAATGATAAACCTATAATGATTAAATAAATTGATTTTCTTACATCTCTCTTAATCCGAAATCGCCAAGTTCGATGTAACTCTGAAGCATGCGAAAGAATCATCTTGTCCAACTCATCATTGACTTCCCATGAAAATGATTCCTGTAATATATTCTGATTAAAAATTTCATATAAAAAATATAAACAATGTTCCAAAGGTATATATAAACATTACCCTCAATCTCTTCATAAGTAGATCACGCATCTCTTTTGTGGCATCTCTTCGAAAATCCTGGATCGTAATTGGGATAATACTATGAGTGAGTATACCTAAATGACTTTGAAAAAGTTCACTATTGATTCCAACAGCATAGCCATCCACAAGATCTACAAAAAAAGTCTCTCCTGGTCTAAGGCGGTTGAGAGCAACTCCTTGAGCAACACCCCGTACTCTTGGTCTTTTGGACTCATGTGTACTTGGAGTCTCTACATCCTCGTCAGATGGAGTAGCTGATGTAGATGATGGTCTTATGGTAGGAGATGGCGAATGATGCTCATCTGGTGTGTTCTGATCATGTACTCTACGATCAATTGCCCGTCGACGAGAGGCTACCTGATGATAAACAATAGATATTATTCATAGTATAAAAATGATGGAATTTACTGACAAATACGGTTTTTATGTTGATACAACATTAAAAAATACAACTTTACCGATGCAGACGATGGCCTCATAAGAGGAGAAGGAGATCGATGATCATCTGCTGTGTTGTGATCATGAACTCTATGATCTATTATTTGTCAACGAGAGGCCACCTGGTGTAAAACAATATAAGTTAATCATATTTTAAAAATGACAACCTTTACAAAAAATTACAATTCCCTTATTCATACATCCTTTAATAAGAAAACATTACCGATGTAAAAGATGGCCTTGAAGGAGGAGATGGCGAACGATGTACATCTGGTATGTTGCAATCATGTACAATATCATCGCTCGTCCGTCGATGGGAGACCACCTTTGTTACAACATGGAAGACAATAATTTATACAAAAGTTCATATTAAAGTGAATAATTAAATATAAATATTTACCAATGATGGTCGTGCAGCGAGAGAGGGTGAATGTTGCTCTTCTTGTGTGTTGTGATCATGTACTCTGCGATCAACTGCCCGTCGACGAGGAGGCATCTGCATTACAACAATCATGACATTATATTAAAACGAGTCTGCAAAGCATATCTCATATATTGTAGCAAGCAAAGCAATAATAATTAGACATAGAAATAATAATTGCATATATTATTACCTTTACTAGTTTAAATTATCTTCTTGATATGCTTCACTTTCCTCATCGGAACCATTTATATCTCTTTCATGCATATTGTAATAGGCTCGCGGAATTGTTCTAACCGGAATTATCCATCCCGGTCTTTCAATATCGTCAACAAAAAAAACTTGTTCAACCTGACTTGCAAGTGCAAATGGTTCCTCTGTCCCCAATATGCGACTTCGATTTAAACTAATACTACAATCTTTGTTTTTTACAAAACCTCTATCTTTATTGAATACATCAAACCATATACATTTGAAAATGACAACACGCTTATCGTGTGTGAAACTGATGTCGATGATTTCAATTACCTCTCCATAGTAGCCATCCAAGCCTGATTGAAGATGAGATTTCACAATTACACCACACATTTGTGTTCTTCTATGTAAGTCAACAGATTTGATTCGAAACTTAAATCCATTAACTGTATAAGTAGTATATGTGTGGACAAATGAAAATGGTCTTTCAGCTAAAATCTGCAACTCAGGAGTCCATCTACTATCTTGACAATCTTTGAGCTGGTTTAGTTTAGATCTAAACCATTGCAAGAAATTATGCGCATAGATAGACTTTCGTCGTTCAAGATTTTGAAACATATCATTGTACTCTTTGAAAAACATGTCAAGTTGTTTAATCTGCATTAATATGTAATAATGAGCCAAATTCATCTCATCGGCATCTAAAAACTTTCGAGTTGCGCCACTTGCTAGCTTTCCATAATCTGAAAGAATAGATAAAATACCATCATCATCATTGTCAACGTCTATGTCATCTTTACTTTCGTCTACAGAGTTGAAGATAACATTTTCATCGTCAAGATATAATGATGAAAAATTAACACATTCTTCGAAGAGATAACCCTCTACTATAGAACCTTCTGGATGCGCCATATTAAATACATGGTCTTTTAACTTCTTAAGAAATCTCTCTACTGGATACATCCATCTGTATTGTACCGGTCCTGCAATTCGAGACTCGTTGGCCAAGTGGACTACTAAGTGAACCATCACATCAAAGAATGATGGTGGGAAAATCTGCTCCAACTTGCATAATGTCTCTACAATATCAGTCTCCCATCTTAGCAAAATAGTAGGATCAAGAACTTTAGAACAAATAGCTTTGAAATA
Source organism: Ottelia alismoides (assembly GCA_037367405.1). Lineage (NCBI taxonomy): Eukaryota > Viridiplantae > Streptophyta > Magnoliopsida > Alismatales > Hydrocharitaceae > Ottelia > Ottelia alismoides. The sequence goes on along the minus strand of JAZKJV010006180.1, from coordinate 75,532 downwards.
AAAACTGAGCTCCATCAATGGTTCTAATACATTGTCAGGTAGACTTCCACGTAGAGCTAATGGAATAAATACTTGCATATATATGTGGTTATCATGACTCTTTAGGCCAGAAATTTTTCTATCAGCTATATTAACACATTTTGATAAATTTGCTGCATAACCTTCAGGAACTCGAATCGCTTTCAAAAACCTTAAAATAGTTTCTCGTTTTTCAAGTGGCAATGTATAGCATGCATTTGGTAATTCAAATGTATTTGCTCCGACCTCAATTGGATGCAAGTCACTTCTGATACGTAATTGTTGAAGATCTTGTCTACTTCTAAGTGTATCCTTAGATGTGCCTGATAAATTTAAAATACATAGAATGTTGTCCATGACATTCTTTTCAATATGCATGACATCTAAATTGTGTCTAATTTTTAAATCTTTCCAATATGGTAATTCTTTAAAGAATATACTCTTTTTCCTCCAACCGCCAGTTCTAATTTGTTTAAACGGACGCCCAAGTAGAACATCCTCTAAACATTGTTGCTGATTCCATATTTCTGCTCCACTATAACGGATGCTTCCCAAGTTCAAACATTCCCCGGCTGAATTACCATCAAACTTCTTATTGAACCGACGATCCCTCCATTTATGTGTTTCTGGAAGAAAACGACGATGACCCATGTAACATTGTTTTAAACTGCCACTCAGACGTAAACTATGTGTTCGATCCATACAAATCGGACATGCAGTATATCCTTTTGTACTCCACCCGGATAAATTTGCATATGCGGGAAAATCATTAATGGTCCATAAAATTGCTGCTCGCATACAAAAAGTTTCACTTTTTCTGCATCATATGTTTCAACACCATTGATCCACAGAACCTTCAACTCTTCAAGTAATGGTTGTAGATATACATCAATTGCATTTCCAGGCCCTTTACTTCTAGGTATTTATAATGGCATCATTGTAAACATAGATTTCATGCACATCCACAGTGGCAAATTGTATGTGAATACGACAACTGGCCATATAGAGTAGCTATTGTTCATGTTACCGAAAGGATTGAAACCATCACTTGCAATCCCAAGTCTAACATTACGCATCTCACTTGCAAAATCTGGATGGATCAAATCAAATCTTTTCCACTCCTCAGTATCAGCTGGATGGCGCATAAGACCATTACAATCATCTTTTCGTATCTTCTTATGCCATGACATCCATTTTCCAGTTTTTTGTGATTGATAGAGGCGTTGCAACCTAGGAATTAAAGGAAAATATCGCAGAATCTTTGCCGGCTTCTGTCTTCTCTTGTTGTTGACTACAGAATCACAAGCATCTTTGTATCTGGAACTTTTACAATGTGGACAAAATTCAAGGTCACTATTTTCATTCCAAAATAAAATACAATCATTTGGACATGCGTCAATCTTCACACAATTCATTCCTAATGTATGAAGAGTCTTCTTAGCCTCATACCAACTTTGCGGATAATTTGGTGGATTCTCTAATAACTCAGAAATAAACTGCATCATATCTGACATTAAGGCGGTTGTAGCTCGATGCTTAACTTTCAATTTGAATAGTTTTAAGATGAACTTGAATCGAGACATCTTCAACCCATTGGCAATAGGTTCCTCAGCTTCCATAAAAGCTTTGAGAAATTGATCCCTTCCATTGTCAACCTTCTCAACATTGTCCAAATTACCTTCGAATTCAATAGGTTCATCTGCTACCATAGGAGTAATAATATCTTCCAGTCGCTCTTCGACTTCTGCAACTTTTGATGTTGTTTGTAGCCATTCCTCCTCTCCATGTAAATTCCAAATAATATATCTTTGCCACCACCCATTCAAAATAATGTGATCATATACTTCCTTTCGTTTATATCTCTTGTTGTTCATACACTTCCGACAAGGGCAATAAATACAATCCTTGTTAGATCCATATCTGAAACGTGCTCTATCAGAATGAAATGCCCAGTCTAAAAAATCGTGAACTCCTCGATTATATACTTCTATATCTGACAACCGCTTCGTCAACCAAGTCTTGTCCATCTACATAAAGTATATCAATCCATCAGCTAGATATATACAACAGAAGAATATATAAATACAATATGGTCTAAACGGACTCTTCCGAAAGTTGTCTGCCTTGCTTAAGAAAAAAAAGATATTTTTCTAAAGAATTTTTAATTAAAAAAAGATGATGAAAAAAGCTATCTATTCTTCGATAAGAGTGGTCACCGTCTATGCTTCCTCCCCCTGCCCATTTCTATCTATCCATAGTGGGAGAGGAAGGGAGAAGACAATAAAATGGAAGGGAGGAAGTAATCAGACCTGTCAGAGTGGGCTTAATGGCATTAATACTCGATCACATCACTGGCCAATGACCGCCCCAATCGGCCTTGCAATTATCATGGAAAAAGAAAAGCCCCACAATTAAAATCAGATTTTGCATAATGATCTAAATAGGTAGACTGATAGTAGATAGTATTCCCTCGAATCCTCAGTGTATTGGCAGAGGTGATCTATAACTTCTTTTATAGGGATTCTTTCAAGATGGGCACATGTCCAATGCCGTTAGATAGATTTTGATACTATACATATGATCAGAAAGCTAACCATTGATGCCCGTGATGGGAATCTCACACAGAAAAATCTAAGTTTTGAAACTATCTTAAAGAGCCCTGGATAAGTTTTGATGGAGATAGCCCACGGTAAAAAATCCTAGCTAATATTTTTTAGCCACGATAAATTTATTGTGGCATGTTTGTGTGACTAATATAAACTTTTTTAGTAGTGTAGGTTCATCTACTACCATAGGAGTAATAATATCTTCCGATCGCTCTTCGACTTCTGCAACTTCGGATGTTGTTTGAAGCCATTCCTCCTCTCCATGTAAATTTCAAATAATATATCTTTGCCACCACCCATTCAAAATAATGTGATCATATACTTCCTTTCGTTTATATCTCTTGTTATTCATACACTTCCGACAAGGGCAATAAATGCAATCCTTGTTAGATCCATATCTGAAACGTGCTCTATTAGAATGAAATGCCCAGTTTAAAAAATCATGAACTCCTCGATTATATACTTCTAAATCTGACAACCGCTTAGTCAACCAAGTCTTGTCCATCTACATAAAGTATACCAATCCATTAGCTAGATATATACAACATGAGAATGGCCACCCTAACCTGCCTTGCAATACCCCCTACCCACCTACATCCCCCTTCCCCATTGCCTTGGATCTTGTTCTTTATTTTTACTGCCACCTCCCCTCTCTCGTCAGTGTTTAGTTAATTATGACCCCTCCTACCCTTTCATCTTTTTATATGTGCCCTACATGAAAGCTGTCATGAATTATATTAATCACTAGACCAACTAAACGTCCAAACTTCACTAGGGATCACTAGAAAACTCAACAAAAATGCACTAGTAAGGAAAAAATACCAACATCTCATGCACCTAACTTTTTGAAATAGACAAGGACAAATCAAGGAAGAACATACAAAGTTCATATTTGACTAACCAATACGGCCCAAAATCACTGTTCTTATACTTCAATAGCAAGTAAAATATGTGATATACAACTAAAACCAATCAGCAACACTTTCAAAAATAGAATCTAAACTCAAAAAGGAGAGAGATCCTCAATATAATCGCATGAGATTCCTTTCTTATCCATCAGGCGATATCATTTCGAATATCACCTCTATTTTCAAACACAAGAAAATAAAACAAAACAACATTAATCTATTCCATGAAATTCGAAACAATAAAAAAAGAAAACATGAATCAAAATATAATCAATCATTATTGATCCCCTTCTCAGCAAACCAATCATCAACCTAACGACAACATCAAGACACAATCACTCACCCCAACGACAAAGCAGACTATAGAGGAGAAAAAGCAGCAGACGTGTGCTGGTGATCAGGCGGAGGAGGAGTGGGTGAGACGGCACATATTCATGTACCCCCAATCTAAACAAAACATCGTATTCGTGTACCCCCAATTTTCATGTGTTAACTTTGATTGAGATATACTTGAATAAAACCCCAAAAAAACAACAGCAATGTCCTTTTGCAAGAAGCCTAAAATCGTTCACCTGAGGTGTGAGCCCTAAAGCCTTCACTGCTGCGTGATCCTTTAACGCGGAGGAAGATTATGGAGATGTTGCAACAATGATAACTGAAGGAGATGCCTCAAAGGGTAGTAGCCGTGAGGGTTAAGGGAGGAGAGGGTTGCGGCTGATTAGGGTTTTTTTAGACGGAAGATGATTTAAGAGAGCGTCACAGAGGGAAACGAAATATTTGGGCTTTGGAAGGCAGGCATGGGAATTCCTTATTATTATTTTTGTTTAAAATGGCTACAGTATTATTACCATGGTGTTTAACTTTTAACCACGATAATATTTCCATCAGCTTACTTTATTGGTCACGATATAATTAGTGTGGCAAAAATATTTGGGCCACGGTAATTTTCAAGACCATTGATATTAAGCCACGGTAATTTATCGTGGCCGAACATTTTTAGCCATAATAAAATTACCGTAGCCAAATTGCGTGGCTAATAATGGATTTTTTAGTAGTGATTGTAACAAAATATAACACAAAATTATGATTTACCATACTTTTAATGTTGCCTCTCATTTACTATAATTGTACTGCATGCAAATTCTTCGAGCAATGTTGGAGCTTGCATGATCATGATTATGTAGAGTGATAATATTAACTAAGCAAAAAAGATATGGATTAATGTTTTAAGTTTTGTAGAGATTTGTATATTTTTACAAGGATGTTATTTACCGTCTTCCTACATCGACTTATATGTATAAATTTTAAATCTTCTTTTTTCATTACAAATTTAGCTTTGTTGATCTTACATAATTACGTTCAGTCTAGAGTCTCATATTATTTTGACTTCAACATTGTAACAAAACATAACACGAAATTATGATTTACAATAATTTTTATTTTACCATCTTCTTTAATGTTATTATACTGCATGCAAATTCTTCTAGCAATATTGGAGCTTGCATGATCAAGATTATGTAGTACTAACATTAACTAAGCAAAAAGGATATGGGTTCTATTGTACCTATTTGTACTTTTCCCTGTGAGAGTAAATGGACTGAAATAATTTATAATAAAATTTTGATCGATATACAAGGTATGCTTGCAAAGTATAGTCCATAAAGCTATTCAACCCAGTTCAGAAATGTTCTTTCTTGATATGATTTTATCAGAGAAGATGTGCTTGAACTTAATATTTTGGTAAGTGTTTAAATTTATTGTGTTTGTTTCAGTGTCTCCCATGCATGATATTTTATTTCTATTATGTCCTATCATCCGTATCTATGTGATTGATAGATCCTCCCTTTGTGTTTTCCACTTTCCCAGTAACAGAAACCCTCTTTCTCTCAATGGAGAAAGTGATATCATATGTTATTTCTACTGTTTTTAAGGTTGCCATTGATTTTTTTTATATTGTCGACTATCTGTAACTATTTACTGCATATTTTATTATCATGTTATTTGTGGATTTAAGAGGGACTTGAATATAGTGTAAACTGTTGCAATTGTTTCTTTTCATATTGATTCATAAAGGTATCATTGTTTATATTGATTGTTTGCATTGTGAATATTTTTATGGGAAGTGACACTTTGTTTGTCCACTTAAATTACCTGTTAGCAATAATGGTTTATAAATTTCGTTGATTATATATGAACTTAATCCATTCATAGCAAAAAATGCACATCATTTATTTTTCCCGCAAAAAAAGATTACTAAATCTTTCCATAACACCTAAATTTTATTTATTATTTTTTTATGTTTGAATGGAAATAGTAAAATTTAATATTTTTTAAATCATACCAACTCAAAGTTATTCCGCCGCGAAACGCGGGGTACATCCTAGTGTATGTATAAAAAGAGAATAACTAATTTTATTATTTTAAATATCATGTACCAAGATGATAAATTGTTTCTCAATATTTCTTTATACATCTTAAAACGATAACTCTATGTAAATTAACGTTTTTTGATAATATTAAGGTTGTTGAAATATAAAAATATAGTTGTGATTATAGTTTTCATTATTAAACGTATCTTTTTTTCTTTTGAAAATCGTAAAAAGATTACATTTTGAACTTACAAATATTAAAATATAAATATATTCAATAGAAATGGATTATACCTCAATTAAGACATTACATTTCTTTACATCTTTTAACTTCGTAGAAAATAAATTTAACATCATATTATATATTTTGGATATTCAAACAATTTATTGTGCTTAGCCGAGTTTGATGTAGTGGTTATATATATGCCATCAATAGTATCATTCTAAAATATATTTATCACATTTTTAAGATCTAGATGATAATTTTAACAAAAAAATATTATATGATTTATCGTAAATTGCTTATCAAAATTTTATAGTACATGTCGCATATCAATAGTAGATGATGTCATTTCAATTAAAATGGAGTATCATGGACAAAGGGGGGTTGCTTGAATTTGAGTCATAAAGTATATCATAACTTTTTAATTGGAATTGTATCTCAGTGCAACTTATCTTAATGATAAATTTTTAGCTCGATGATAGTAATTCATTTTATCCATACTCAACATCCACATTTTTATTTGGTTTTTAAGAATCCTTTTGCATATATCTTCTTATCTCCCTCATCTTATGTACCCTTTTCTTCGTGCCATGTATTTTCATATTTAAAACCCTTTTTCTTTACACACTCTATCTCATTCGCATAGTAAAAATAAAAGTTACAATACATGCTTGAATAACATGGTGTTCATACTAATTATCGAAAATTTTTAAAAAGATGGACCCTTAAGAATTAAATTTAAACTTTTAGAATATATTCGAAAAGTATAAAAAGATGTATAATATATGGCAAGTAAAGGTTTAATTGGAAAAAAATATACATTTATTGGGTAAAAAAATGAATATTCTGTATATGTTTGATTCAGATATTTTTCATTCTATATAAACAAGAATTTGATTAGTAGTATTATACCCGAAAATATTATTACATTATAAATTGGAATGAAAATAATAAATACGTAACATTTTCTATGTCCTTTTCTCTCTCACTTGCATACATTTATATTCTAATTTTAAAAATATACTTTCAATTCATATGCATTTTTTTGTATATTTTAAAATGCACAATCTATCAGAAATGCATTTTAATATTTTAAAAATAATATTCTATATAATTACAATGATTCGGTCTGTATTTAAGAATTCAATTCATTTTATAGACAAGAAGATAAAAATATTTTACATTTTTTTAAAAATATGTGTTTTAAGGTAAACATTATACATAATATAAATATATTTTGACATTTTTTTGGACATTAATAAAAAAATCTTACATATATATAATAACATTATTTGTGAAGTATGGATTTACAACCCTATCTTAAGGGGAAGAGCGAGATTCATCATTTTCCAAGTCAAGGAGATAAAAGGATCCGAGAAGTTAAAAGTATTAAAGCCAAAGATAAAAGTGAAAGATATAGACATGTAAAACATCATCGCATGCTTTTTAAATAAGTTGTAATTTCTCATATGTTTATAAATAGGAGAAATATCAATAAAAAACAAAAAAAGAACATAATAAGAGAGAATTATCACAACGTATTAAAGCAATAATTAGATAAATAAGTTAATTATTTAGCTATGTTTGGTTAATTTTGTTTAAAATATATATGTTACAAATAAGAAATAAGTGGGTTAACTTCCATTATTATTATTAGAATTTCATATTCCTAAATTGAGTTGCTTTGATGATGAGATCATGTGATGGTCGTGGGCATCTAATTTGAGTCTTAGGGAACATAGGCACATGTTCGAGTTTGTTTGCATTGGAAATTTTATGATGTAAGTATGTTTGTAGTTGTTTAATTGTGTAGTAATCAAATGGATCCATTCAATTAATACAAAAACTCAAATTTAATATCAAACATATAAATATAAATATATATTATACACTAAAAAGTATCACAAACATGTATATATCTTTATAAATTGAAAAATATCAAAACAAAATATTAATGACTGCATTGATTCTTAATCATGACCTTAAGATGTTTAAACATTTTTATTGAATTTTTCTTGATTTTAAGATATGCTCCATCTGAATGCGATATATATTAAAGGTGGTGTATATATTTTTATTCTCTTTCATAATATATTTTTTACTTGTACCATTTTTATTGATTCCATTTTTATTGAAGCAATAAAGGTGGTGCCATCGCCCACCCGCCTGTACTAAAATTGCTTGTCAAATTATCATCTTCTACAACTTGCATCAGACTATGAAATTTATAGACATACGTTTCACTTTCAAGAGAATATACAACGGAACACGGAATCTCATATTTGTCAGTTTAATTTTTCTAAAGAGATGCAACTCAGGTATAAATGAGATTCAAACTCAGAACACCACATGTTTGATATTCCAAAAGAGAACTTCCCAGAATTTCAAAACACTCCCCTGCACTAAAGGTAAGTTGTAAAATGCATATTGACACACATCCCAGTAAAATAAAAGCTACAACAAAGGAGCCCGGAATCTATTAGATTACAGACAATGTATACTCCCATATATCATATATCTAACCACTGAAAGGACGGCTACGTTTGCAACTTATAAGACAGTAAAGCCCCCCGAAACTCCCTAGGGAACAAGTGTAAAAGAAAGCTCGCTTGTGCTCACCGTGATAAGCAGCGTATGCCAGAATTAGCTACCGAAAAGGCTAAGATGGTGAAACTTTCCAAAGCAATGCATGTGATTGCATTACTTCCCCTGCTTGTAAGATATCCTCTTCCTTTCCTGGATCTCGATGACAAACCTTTCGAGAATTTGCAACTGATAGAAGCCGTTTGTACCTCAATGTTCTTTCTTACTCTTTACAGGGTCTTTTTCTTCGCATAAAGCATGTGCTTCTCTCTAATGAACATGGTCCCTTCACATTTCTTGTGCATATTGTCCTTGCAATAAGGAAAAGAGAGAACTCTCCAGTCTCATCGGCGAACTGCACCATTTGAAACAAAGAAGAGGTAATCTGGGTGATGCACCTGAAGTAACCGCAGCCAGTTATCGGCTGCCTGCTGAAGAGAGTTCGGAATTTTCTGTTGCAGCTCAGTGTTCGGCATCCAAGTTGAGCCCTTGAATTTGTAAGTGGCCAAACCAAAAATGGGAAGAGCAATTTTTGGGTTTCCGTCAAGGCCATCAGGGAATGTGATGACTGAACCCATGGCCCCATCAATACCTATACAACAAAATAAAATAAAGAGACCGTCAAAAAGTGCTGCAATTGATCATCAGTTTTCTAAGAAAAAGAACGGAACAAATATATGGTGAGACATGATAAAGAATAAATTTATCCATTTTCCTTCTATCCTTCTAATCAATTCGTATCCGGAACAATTTCAGTGGAATGAATCAAAGTTGGGTGTAGATTAAGGCCTAAAACAACGTATCTAATATCCGCAGTCAGGTCCTAATTCATTTAAGACGGATTGTTTGCCATTAGTAAATTTATCGACTTGGATTTAGATATTCACAGTATACAAATACTCAATGGATACAACTTCAGATATCACTATATTTGATTCATTTAGCATCCAATCAATGTAGCTATCACAAAAAATGAATCAAGGTGACATCTCAACATCTTCCTTATTATGATGTGTAGATATGTCTACTATCCACATTCAAAGAACTTACTTTTGCGAAGCTAAATTTAGAGAATTATATGTCCTTATGAATCCGCATAGTATGAAACAAACAGAGAATTAGTGAAAAATAAAGCATCAACACCATCTACAATTTTGGTTTGATCATCCAATGCATAAATAATACTATATTTTCAACATTTAGGTGAAGAATTATTTAAGACGAACAAAACCAAAATGTCATTGAAACAAAACTAATAAGAATTTTGGATACAGATAGACACACACATTCAAACAAAAATTATAATCAGATGCAAAAATAAATCAATTTGGATATGCATTCCGGGTGTCAAGGATCTAGAACACTATAAGCCAAATAAAAAACTAGCTATTGGATATTTGGTTTCCTCCCGGATGCAAATATACATATAGGGGTGTCCCACATCTTATTCACTTCATTTATAGGCCTACGGTAGACTGCCAAAATGAACGAGTGGATACAGGCATTTCTTACCTTTTTGCGAAGACCTAAACAATATCAATCCTTGTCCCGTGTAAAAAGGGGTTGCAACCTAGATCATTTACCTACCAAAACGAAAAAGTGGATACATGGGCATTTCTTACCTTTCTAAGAAGACCTAGACAATATCAATCCTTGTCCAATGTAAAAACAAGAAGGGGTTGCAACCTAGATCATTTACCTACCAAAACGAAAAAGTGGATACATGGGCATTTCTTACCTTTCTAAGAAGACCTAGACAATATCAATCCTTGTCCAATGTAAAAACAAGAAGGGGTTGCAACCTAGATCATTTGGCTATCAAAAGGATTTATAAATCGAATCATACCCTAAAACAGCTCCAGATGAGCCAAATCATCCATACAAGTTACCTTCCAGCAGTTTTTTTGGCCATCTTCAACCCTTTGTGTAAGGCTTTTTCACTCAACTTCCTACATTTGACAACCCCTTGGTAAGGTTATGATCACCATATATTTGAATAAACTCAAAAAAGATATCCGGGATCTATTTTGCTACATGATGGAAATATTAATGGAGATGTTACTAATAGGATAAATGTAGGCCGGCTAAAGTGGAGAGAAGCCTCTGTTGTTCTCTGTGATAAGAAAATTCCTTTAAAAATTAAAGGAAAGTTTTACAAAGCAGTCGTGAGACATGCTATGCTCTATGGATCTGAATGTTGGCCTGTAAACCATAGACATGTGCAGGAAATCGTTGTAGCAGAAATGAAAATGCTAAGGTGGATGTGTGGACACACGTTAAGATCGGATTCAAAATTATGCAATTACAAAGAAGGTTGGTGTAGCTCCGATAGAAAATAAAATGCGAAAAAATCGCTTAAGATGGTTTGGTCATTTGCAAAGAAGATCAGTTGATGCACCAGTTAGGAGATGCGAGTGTCGAGATGTTGAGCCAGCTAAGAGAGGGCGAGGACGGCCCAAGAAGTGTTGGAAAGAGACAATACGAAGGGATCTTAGTTTTGTGGATATAAGCCCGAGATTGATCCAAGATAAATCTGAATGGAGGCGAAGAATCCATGTAGCCAACCCTACTTAATTGTGGGAAAGGGCTTTATTGTTAGTGTTGTTGTAATTAAAACCACACCATTAACTCAGCCATGGTCTATCCCAAGCCCGGCTAAATTGAGGAGGGTTGTGCTAGGTAGCCAACAGCCATCATAAAATAGTCAGGGACAAAAATTCCTAATAGTATTTTTTAATTTGCCTAGATAGAGATATTGATAGACATGTAGGAAAGGATGCTTCAGGGTATGCTAGTGTTCATGGAGGCTATGGCTTTGAAGAAAAGTCGTCCTGAATTTTGTAACAACTTATGACATTTTCATGGCAAACACTCTCTTCAAGAAGGGGGAGGAGCATTTAATTACTTATAATAGTGGTCCGACTAAAACGTAGATATAGTATCTTGCGATGAGGAGAAGAGATTGGTTGTGTTGCAGAAACTGCAAAGTAATCCCATGAGAGAGCTTGATATCTTCATGGCACAGAACGAAGTGACATAAGCATTGGGGGACACCATCAAAACAGAAGGCGGCATCACAGGAGCGACGTAAAGAGTTCACCTTCGGTTCTGATAAAACAGGAAGATCGACCCAACGACCGAACCCAAATCTCCCATCGCGTCCCGAACGGACGAAATAGAAATAGATATGAGGCCTCAGAACCTGACAACCACTTCGGGACCAACCCAACACTACGGCTCGACCCAACAACCGACTCCGAAATCATATGTGACATTAGAGATCCAACACCAACCAAATAGCCAAGACCATCATTTCATGTCATCAAATATCCATTAAAGGATCTGAGTAGTTGGTTACAAGATAAGGAAGGCCAAATAGCCCCTGCAAAGCCTCCAGAATGCAAAGTACCAACTGATGGACTCTCGTAACGGTCTCCACCAAATCCGAGGTGCCATGCCTTAACGGTCCAAAAAGATCTAATCATCCCCTTGAAATGTCGAGGATTTTCAAGCATTGCATGACAATGCTTCGCTAATTGCACCCCCAAACCAGCCGAATGTCGCTTACCTTCTCCGATTGAGCGTCATCCTTATAATAATCAGAACGAAACTCCGACCCACTACCACGTCGCTTATCAGGAGTATGTGTTGAGTTAATATTGTCTGTAGTGTCTTGTATTCAATGAATGACTACCTTCTTTTTGTTTGTCCAAGATGAGCATCGCATGCTCCAACTTGAGAGAGTGTTAGACAATATACATAGATGGGTAATTGAATCTCTCCAGGATTAATTACCATGTACTCATGTTTAGTCCCACATCATGGATTGGTGGGATTTGGTTATATTGGTAAGACCCATACCCTATGCACTCATTGAGAGAGAGTCATGATGAAATATCTTTCCCATGATTTCATCTTGTTTCTTAGGGAGTAAGGTTCAACATAATACACCAAGTGTTCTTATCTTTATCAGTATTTCACTGACTATTTGCTTATGCATTATATTTTCACAATTATGTGAGTCTAGACCCCTCTTGTGCAGAAGAGAGGGAGTCTAAGAACTTTTTAAAAGATTGTGCATGTGCCCCTAGAAAGAGAGCATAGGTTCTAGGAGAAGATTACTCAAAACTCAAAAGGTAAGAAGGAAATAAAAAATAAGCATATTCTTTCATAATCATGCTTATTTATTGATTCTTCTCACTAAAACATTAGTACAAGATCTAGGTAATATGGATTAAACTCATAAAGATCACATACTACATTACAGCCCAACTGATTCAACCCTTTACTATTCTCAATAACATCACTACAAGACAACAAACAAAAGACATGCAACCCGAAAGCCATGTGAGTCTAACCCCTCTTCTATAGAAGAGAAAGAGTCAAGTATTTTGGAGAAGATTACCAAGGTACTCCTGGGAGGAGAACCTAGGATTTGCAAAAAGATTACATAAATGCTCAAAGGCTATAGATGAAATAAAAAAATATGCATATTCTTTTATAAATTCATAGCCGTGTTTAATTCTTCTCACTGAAACATGTAGTACAAGATATCATGTATACGCCAGCTCACACGCTACTCTCTCATAATAGGTTATGTGGGACTAAACTCATAAAGATCCCATACTATAATACAACCCAATTAATTCAACGCTTCACTATTCTGAATACCAACAGTAACATAAGACAGCAAACAGAAAACATGCAAACTGAAAACTGTTCATGGGTCATGTGTCTGACAATGAAACGAAAAAAGAGCCTAAATGAACTCTTTATTTAAACGATTGTTCTTTGACAGAATTCTTCAGAAAAAAAGTGACTATCAAAGGAGGACATATTTAAAAGAAATAAATGCGAAAGCTCATGAAATCTTTTCATAAAGAAACCAACACAACAATATAAATTGAGAACTTGGTAGTGCCTGCCACTATTCGGAAAGTTCACTCAAACCAACAGACAAACATGGGATGTATCCAAACAATCACATGTTATAGATGGACAAAATAAGAACTTCACAGGCCTCAAATTTCAGCGAAATTCAGTCGAGTTTATGTCGAATATCGATATCCAGTCAAAATCGAAATTCGACCGAAATGACCGAAATGACCGAAATATGAGGGTCCTAGTACAAAAAATGACCAAAATGACAGAAATTTCGGTCGAAATTCCACCAAAATTCTGTTTTGGTCAGTGCCTAAATGGTGACCGAAACCGACATTTAAGGCCTCTAGTAAAATTAGCATCCATGCATTTGTTAAATGCTTGTAACATACAGAAAACATACAGATCTCAAATCACATGTTTGTAACATACAGAAAACATACAGATCGCTTTCCATGCATTTGTTAAATGTTTGAAACTTCACAGACTTATAAAAGAGCTTAAATGTTTGTAACATACAGATCTCAATCACATGTTTGTATAGAAAAATCACTACCACTCAAAGGAGTGATCGAGAAAGGTAAATACCTGCATGTAACATACAGATCACTTATGAAGGTTTTTATAATGTGTGGAAAAGAATAGAAACTAACCTTCGAGTGGCATGGAAAGAGAATGAAACGTTAAGAAGCATGCATCCAAATCTCTCAGAGTTGGTCCAGTTGGAATCCGATATATTGGGTACCTATACATATTCTGAGAGAAATCAGTGATCTTGTTCGATCTTCTGTGTTGAAGACAAATAAACTTACCATGCCACAGACATCCAGCTAGCAGGGAGTACATCACAACTTCTTAGAGTTTTCAATTCAGAAAACTGACGAGCCAACTCCAAAATCTGATACACCCACATTTTGTGTGGAAAATATGAGAAAACAACAAAATGACTTGAAAATCAAGAAAAACTTAACAGGAGAACCAGAAGCACACCAATCCTTGAGTAGATAATTTTTATGTAATACAAGGTCTATCAACCAAAGGAGAAGATAAGGGGAATATAGACATAAAAACAATGAAACAACGTCATATTGCCTACTCAGTTGAACTCTGGGAAGTAAAACTACTCACAAATGATTGGTTAACTGCACAGATCTTTCATGGGCAAGGTTCCCATCTATCAAAGGCCCATCCTCAGTTACATAAGAAACATTGTTAGCAGTTTGAATTGAATTACTAATTGTGGAGATATTATATGTTTCTATGTTTCTTTGTACCTTTTCGGTCCCTTTATTTCTTTATGTCTCTCTTATGTAATTTACCCATAGGTTCTCCTATATATAAGAGAGCCTAGGGTTACTGGAATAAATAACTTTTTTATTTTTCCCAATATGGTATCAGAGTCACGATCCTAGACCGGTACTCCGTACCCTAACCCTAACCCTACCCTATGGGTAAATAGGGTTGTGGAGATCTTTCATGGGCAAGGTTCCCATCTATCAAAGGCCCATCCTCAGTTACATAAGAAACATTGTTAGCAGTTTGAATTGAATTACTAATTGGGGAGATATTATATGTTTCTATGTTTCTTTGTACCTTTTCGGTCCCTTTATTTCTTTATGTCTCTCTTATGTAATTTACCCATAGGTTCTCCTATATATAAGAGAGCCTAGGGTTACTGGAATAAATAACTTTTTTATTTTTCCCAATATGGTATCAGAGTCACGATCCTAGACCGGTACTCCGTACCCTAACCCTAACCCTACCCCCCACCCATTGTCGTTGTCTCTCTCTCCCTCACCGAGGGTGCCGCTAAGTGGCCCCGTCGTCAAGCAGCTCGCCGCCCGAGCGACCTCACCGCCCAAGCAGCCTCCTCGCCCAGCGGCTTCCTTGCCGACCCAGCAGCACTACCGCCCGACTCTTGCCACCACGTCGTCGTCCCCTCTCCTCCTTTGATGTCAGTCCTTATAGCCGCTGGCTACCTCTATTCCGCCTCGCGTAAGGTCTCGGCTAGGTAAATGGATTTAAGTGCATAAGTCTACATATGCATTCAAATCTACATATGTATGTGTAGACACGTATTCATTAGTCAACATAACCCTAGTAATCTTCCATCGGCAGTATGTCAGAAAACAAAGTTGATGTGCCATCCACAGGCGCTTTTCGAGGTCCAGCGCCTATTGTCAAAATGGACAGGACAAACTATAAGCTCTGGGCTACGCAGCTCATGAGTCTCATGATGTCGAATGGTAGAAGCATATTCTTACTGAGGAAGAACCGATGGAGAAGACTGGAGAGAATGCATCATGGGAGGCGGATGATACATATGTCAAGGTCTAGCTTTCAAGAACATTGACGATAGAATCGCCAATGATGCGTTACATTAGCCTACTGCTACGGCTATGTGGGACATCTTCGTAGCGACTTACTCTCAAACAAGGAATGAAACCAAGATCTTTCAACTTTAGCACGACATATTCACTATATCAAGCAGAACAAATGGCCCCTCCATTCGTTGTATACATCTTTACGAGGGATGTTTGAGAATCTCCACAGCTTCATGCCACTCACGGCTACCCCGGCGCAGCAGAAGACCTATAGGAATGCTACCATGATTGGTGTATTCCTTGCAGCCCTGGATCCTGAGTAGGATGTTGCTCGCTTCTTGATTCTTGCGGATGTTATTATTCCTCCTATGGAGGAGACTTTCTGCATACTCAGCAGGATCACGATCTCGTCTACTGCCATTAGTCAAACCTCTTCGGTGATGGCATCCTCCTGAGGTAGAGGAGACTCTTCTTTCTTTCGTGATCGTGGACATCGTAGTAGAGGAGGCCACATTCGTCAACCCTGTACATTTTGTCATCGCTCAGGTCATAACGAGGAGACATGCTATTCCAAGCATGGGTTCCCAGTATCAGCACGTATAGCAGAGCAGGTCGAGTCTCCCGTTGTTTCCACTCCAGATCAGAGATTTGATAACCTCGTGGCTAGATTGCGAGATATCATGCATCCTTATTCACCGTCTCCAGGAGGCCATTCAGGTGTTGCTGAAGCCTGCTACGACCAGTACCTCAGGTAGTACTTATGCCTTTACCTCATGTTCTAGATCTGAGCTTACAGAGTGGATTATGGACTCTGGGGCAACGCACCATTTATGCGAAGACAAGGATTAGCTTACAACATACAAACAGGTTCCACCATGGAGAACTGTGGTGATAGCCGATAGGTCTCATTCTCTTATTATCGACTAGGGGGAGATTACTTTGACGCCTTCAATGTGTCTCCAGAACGTGTTACATGTCCCTCATTTTTCTTTATATCTGATATCTATCAGTCAAATTACGAAGGATTTACTTGGTCGAGCTATCTTTGACTCATCGCCTCTTGTTTTGCAGAACATTCTAACGTAAAAGGTGATTGGTTGTAGTCGTGAGCAGTGTGGTCTCTATCGGTTGGTCCAAACTCCCTGTGCAAGTATGTCTTCTCCTTTCACTTGGCATATACGTTTTGGTCACCTCTCTCTCTCTCTCTCCAGAAAATGAGTCTTGTGTTGCAGCAAATCTCACCAGGATCTTCCTTCCAATGTGAGGCATGTCAGTTAAGGAAGCATCATCGGTCGACCTTCCCTATTCATCAGAGTCCAAGCAATAGCTCCCCGTTTGAGTTATTTCATGTTGACATTTGGGGTCATAGTCGTGTTCCTGATCATCAGGGACACGGATTTTATCTTGTTGTTGATGATGATTTTTCTCGTTTGTCATGGGTTTTCTTATTGAAAAAAAAATCTAAGTTAAGGGATATGATCAAAATCTTTACTAATGAAGTGTTGAATGTTTTCTCTTCGTCGGTGAAATTCGTAAGAACAGAGATAATGCTTTGGAATTTTGTACATGTACTTTATCCTTTTTTTTCATCATGTCGCATTGTTCATCAAACGACATGTCCTACTTCTCGGCGAAATGTGTTCAGAACAAAAGCATCGTCATTTACTTGATGTCACTATTCAGAGTCGTGTCCCATATTCTTTTTGGGGCGACGTTGTTCTTACTGCATGCTGCCTGGTGAATCGCATGTCATCGTCTGTTTTGGGTAAGAAAATTCCTTTCAATATAGTTTTCCCAGAGAAGAGTTGTTTTTTTTTTACGCTCAAAAGAGGGGGACACACTCAGGGGTGTTCGCCCCAATTTATTGAAAGTAAAGAAGAGATTACTTACAAGGTCATTGAAAAAAAGAGACGGCTGGTGGTAGAAGGTATCCAGAAAAGAGATACCCCCCAAACACCCGAAACAACGCTACGCAGAAGACCAATCTTGACAAAAGCGAGACGCCGAGATATAAATGTTTTCCTTGTAGAACCGCTGGTGAGCAAAAAGGGCTTCGTTTCTTCCCAACCAAATGCTCCAAAGACGCGCAATCGGGATCAGCAGATCCGCCCTTGAGCGATTCCTGGCGCTTATCAAACTGTCGCAAAAAGCATCAAAACTGGATATATTCAGCCACCCCATATCCTCCCATATGGCACGAACACGGTCACAATGGAAGAAGAGATGTCCGCTGGATTCCACCTCCAAACCGCACAGCCCACACACTTGCGAGACATTAGGAAACATCATAGCACATCGGTCGCGAGTAAGCAGCCGACCACGCCTAAGGAGCCAAAGAAAAATGCCCACCCTTTCCGGCAATTTGAGACTCCAAATGAAGTTGCAATGATTCAGCAGGGACGCCTCAACCCCAGCGTCGCTGGGAAGAAGGGCAAAGTAAGCCTTCTTCGAAGAGAAAGAATCATCCTTCCAGGCGAAGTGATCCCGCCCCCTAGAGGGAGTGGAGGCATCAGAGAGGAAAGTCAGCAAGGACGTGAAGTCTAGCAACCGCTGATCCGAGAAATTGGCAATGAAAGGAGGGCACCAGCAACCATCGGCCCAGCAAGAGGCCACGGTGGCTAGTTTGTCGACCGCCAGCGCAAAAAGGCGAGGAAAAACATACTGCAACGCTCCTCGCCCGGACCAATCATCGGTCCAAAAGCGGAAAGAACGCCCATCACCCAGAGAAGAGTTCTTCTCACTCACTCCTTTGGCTCCGTTGCTTTTGTCCACCAGTTGACTCCATGTCTTGACAAGCTTTCCCCTAGAGTTGTCAAATGTATGTTTTTTTGGGTACTCAAGGACCCAAAAGGGATATCGATGTTATGATCATTGCACAGAAAGTATTATATAAGTGCGGATGTGACATTTTTTAAGTCAGTGACGCATTTCTCTCCTACAGGAGACAAGTTGGCTTCATCTTCAGTTGATGATGAGGTTTATATGCCACCTCCACCTACGAGTCAGACGTCTCCTTCTCTTGTGGTCCCACCATCCTCGCTACAACAACCTCCACCACCACCGCCTACTACCCAGTCACATGAGCCTGTTGTTCCACCTTTAACTAAGTTATATACATGTCGGCCCGCTTCTGCTCGTGGTCATCGCTCATCATCCGGTAAGCCCCAGGTTTGTTCCGATAACATGATTACTAATGATGGGTTTGGAGATACATCTGTCCAGGAATCTTTGCAGGAAAGTGGGCAACAAATAGACGCAGCTCCTGATGACCTGAATATTCCTATTGCAGTTCACAAGCAGAAGTAGTCGTGTGCTACTTACCATGGAAGGCCGTATCGATATCAATATCGTTTCGGTCTGCATGGAAATCGATATATCGGGATATATCGACGATATATCGACGATATCGGTGGAAATGTCGAAAATGGCGCAAAAAAGCCATTTTTTGGGCATTTTTTCAGAAATTAAGGTCATCCAAGATATTAAAACAACAAATAACGTACAAATACACACTTATATCACTCCGATTTCGATACCCCCAACCTCTCGATACCGATATATCGCCGATATATCGCCGATACGGCCTTCCATGCTACTTACCCCCTTGATCTCAGGTCTCGTCTAACCGGGGACTTTCAGAGATTTGCAGTGGTTCTTTCTGCTTTGGCGCTTGACTAAGGAGAAAGAGATGGTTGCATTGCTATCATGTGGTACATGAAGTTTGGTGTCTGCTCACATTAGATCGTCTGTAGTTAGTTGCACATGGGTGTTTACTGTTAAACAGCATGCAAATGGTATCCTTGATCGCAACAAGGCACGGTTAGTAGCTCGTGGATTTACTCAGACTTACGGCGTCGACTACTTGGACACTTTTTCTCCGATGGCTCGTCACTCTACACTTTGGGTCCGTTTGGTTGCAAGGTTGGGCAGGGTTGGATTGGGTTGGGTGGGTTGGGTGAATAGTAAACTGTGAGGAGAGAATATCTCTGTGAATAGTACCCAACCCAAGCCAACCCTGCCCAACCCTGCAACCAAACGGACCCTTTGTATCCTCCTTGC
This sequence comes from Ottelia alismoides, assembly GCA_037367405.1. Lineage (NCBI taxonomy): Eukaryota > Viridiplantae > Streptophyta > Magnoliopsida > Alismatales > Hydrocharitaceae > Ottelia > Ottelia alismoides. The sequence continues at coordinate 55,561 of JAZKJV010006180.1, read as the reverse complement.
AGTCGCAATGGTCATGAATCATGATTGGCCATTATTTCAGTTGGATGTAAAAATGCATTTCTATATGGGGATCTACATGAAAAAGTTTACATGCAACATCCTTTACGGTTTTCTGCTGAGGGTGAGTATCAGAAGGTCTGTAGACTTCATAAGGCGATATATGGACTTAAGCAAAGTTCAAGGACATGGTTTCAGAAGCTCTCGGACTTGATTGAGAAGCAGTGATTCAAGAGGTATAATGCAGACCATTTAATTTTTGTGCAGAGGACATCTAGCGGTATTGTTGTCATAATGGTCTATGTTGATGATATTCTCGTTACAGGAGATGATATGCATGGGATAAAAATTGCAAAGAAAATTCTGGGCCACCAGTTTGTTAATAAGGATCTAGGCACTCTGAGGTATTTCCTAGGGCTGGAATTTGCTAGGAACGCGTAGGATCTTGTGATGACCCAAAGAAAATATGTTACAGACATGCATGTTGAGACGGGTATGATTGGGTATCGACCCTCAACTACGCATATGGATCCTAGCATGAAACTATATGATGATGATAGAGACGAAGTGGATAAGAGGAGATTAGAGAGATGGTGGGAAAGCTCATGTATGCTACTATTGTCAGACCAGATATCTCATTTGCAGTGAGTCGAGGGAGTCAGTTCATGGAGCAACATCGACAAGTATATATGGATGCGATATACATGATATTGAGATATCTCAGATCTTCTCCAGGTGCAGGATTACTTTTCAAGAAAGGAGCAACTCTCTCTGTATCTGTGTGTGCTGATGTTGACTATGCATGATGTCTAAGGATAGGAAGTCCACTTCAGGCTTTGCGGTTTCTGTTGGCAGTTCTCTTGTTTCTTGGAAAAGCAAGAAACAAACTGTTGTGGCCAAATTAAGTGCCAAATCTGAATATAGGGCTATGGCGCAATCAAGTACAGAAATAATGTAGGTTCGATATGTGCTAGCATATTTGCATATAGGTATTCCTCTACCCATGCAGCTACAATGTGATAATCAGGCGGCCTTATTCATTGCAAACAACCCTGCATTCCATGAGAGAACAAAACATGTAGAGATATATGTTATTCTCTTTTGTACACTTTCGTATTTTCTTTTTTCCCGTTGGACTCTTTATGTATTTTACACATAGGCTATTCTTCTATATAAGAGAGCATAGGGCGTATGGAATAAACATGTCTCTCATTTTTCCTAACATGGTATCAGAGCAACGATCCTAGACCGGAGTTCTCGAACCAAACCCTAACCCTAGCCTCCACCTTCGAGCCCTCCGCACGCGCGCCTCCCCGCCTCGCGCCGCCCCCGACCCCGACCCTGACCCCGCTCGGCCCCGCCTTCGAACCCGCACGGTCTCGCACCGCTCACTTGTGCAAGTTGCGCACGCGCCGGCCCCTGCGCACCAATCTCCTTTGCGTCGCGCCTGTGAGCGCTCATGTGCACATGTACGCGCATCTGTGCACCAGCCCCCGTGTTGTTGTGCGCGCCCCTGTGCGTGCTCCTGTACGCGCATCTGTGCGCGTTCCTGTGCGCACATTTGTGCATGTGAAGCTCCTAATTTCAGTGCGTCGTTCCGCACGCACGTTTCCAATTTAATGGGTTTGGTTGCTTGAGTCTACACATGCAACTAGACCCGTTAATGTCCGTGTAGACGATCATATCTTCAGTCTACTACCCTAGTCTTCCATTATCATAATGTCAGAACGCAAGGCAGACATCCCATCTACATGCGCCTTAAGAGGTCCAACGCTTATTATGAAGATGGATGGTTCAAATTACGAACTGTGGGCAATGCAGTTCATGGGTATGATGAAGTCAGCTAGTAAGAAGCACATTCTTACCGAAGAAGAGCATGCTGAGAAGACTGGGGTCAATGCATCATGGGAGGCAGATGATGCATATGCCAAGGTTTGGCTATCAGGAACCCTCGCAATTGAGATTACCAATGATATTCTCCATCAGCCCACTGCAAAAGCAATGTGGGATATTCTGACTACTACATATTCCCAAGCAAAGAATGAGACGAAGATTCTTCAACTCCAGCATGACATCTTTACTATCAAGCAGAATGGACGACCTCTACACTCATTGTACACATCCTTACGAGGAATATCTGAGAAGCTTTACAGCTTCATGCCTCTCACAGCCACTCCTGAGCAACAGAAAACCTACCGAAATGCCACTATGGTTGATGTATTTCTGGCGGCTCTAGATCCAGAGTACGAGGTTGCACGTTCCCAGATCTTGCCGGACTCCACCATTCCTCCGATGGACGAAGCATTTCACAAACTGAGTCGTATTATTGTTCCTTCATCCACTGCAAATCAGACCGCCTCCTCAGCCATGGCAACGAATCGAGGTCGTGGAGGACATCATCAGTTTCGTGGTCGTGGACCTCGGGGTAGAGGGGGTCGTGTTCGGCCATCATGCACTTTTTGCCACAGTTTTGGGCATACTGAAGACTCATGCTACTCCAAACATGGATTTCCTACTTCCGCACGAGTAGCTGAACAGATTGAGCTTACATCTGCTTCATCTCTAGATCAGCGCTTTGATGACCTTGTAGCCCGTCTGAGGGGCATTATTCCTTCATCTGGTCTAGTTGCATCAGTACCTGCTTCTGCTAGTCATCCCGATGGTGATGCCTCTGCATCCACCAGTACCTTAGGTAGCACTTATGCATTTACTAGCAGTAGTGGATCAGAGACGTTAGAGTGGATTATGGACTCTGGTGTCACACACCATCTGTGTAGTGATCAAGGTCTACTTACAGCCTACCGACATGTCCCTCCAGGTCGTACTGTGGTTATTGACAATGGGACGCATTCTTCTATCACAGGTCAGGGGTAGATTAGCCTGACACCTTCTATGCACCTCAAGAACGTGCTGCATGCACCTGATTTCTATATGAATTTATTGTCCATTAGCCAACTTACAAAGGATTTACATTGTCGAGCAATTTTGGATCCATCTTCTCTTATTTTTTCAGGACATCCTTACGGGCAACGTGATTGGGCGTGGCTATGAGCAAGGCAGCCTATATCGTCTCAGTCGGACCCCTTATGCCGAAGCCTTCTCTCTACCTGTGGGATCTATCTCCCCATTATTATGGCACTTGCGCTTTGGACATCTACCGCTTTAAAAACTGTGTCGTGTGTTACTCCAAGTTTCACCTCACACGTCCATCCAATGTGAGGCTTGTCAGTTGGGAAAGCGCCATCGGTCTACCTTTCCCAGTCGTCAATGTCAGAGTAGTACCTCTAAGTTTGAGTTGTTTCATGTCGATATCTAGGGCCCCAATCGTGTTCTTGATCATCAGGGACACAGGTTTTATATGATTATTGTGGATGATTTGTCTCGTGTGTCTTAAGTCTTTTTGTTAAAGAATAAATCTGAAGCGTTGATGTTCATAATGTTTTTTCTACATCTGTAAAGATTGTGAGAAGTGATAATGCCTTGGAAATTGTACCCAAACTCTCTCCAATTATTTTTCAACTCAAGGGATTATCCACCAAACATCTTGTGCCTATACTTCCCAACAAAATGGGGTTGCAGAAAGGAAACATCGTCATTTACTTGATGTCACCAGGTCGCTTCTCATAGAGAGTCGTGCCCCTCATTCTTTCTGGGGTGATGTTCTAATGGCATGTTATCCCATTAATCATATGTCATCGTCTGTCTTAGGTGAAAAGATTCATTTCTCCCTTGTTTTTTCAAACAAAGAATTGTTCTCTCTCACTCCTCGTGTGTTTGACTCGGTTGCCTTTGTCCACCAGTTGTCTTCAGGGATTGTCAAGCTCTCTCCTAAGGCTGTCAAGTGTGTTTTCGTCGGGTACTCCAGAGTCCAGAACACAAAGGGGATACAGGTGTTATGATCCGTTGCGCAGGAGATATCTCGTTAGTGTTGATGTTACTTTTTTTGAGTCTGTTATGTACTTCTCTTCTACAGGTGATCAGTTGGTATCCTCTGACACTACTGAAGCTATATACATGTCACCACCATCACCACCTCCACCACTACCATTACCATCTCCACCACTACCATCCTCTACACCTTATGTTACCGTTCCTATTTCCCCATTGTCATTCCACTATACTCGTAGGCCTACTTCTGCTCATGGTCACCGCTCATCATCTAGCTCGCATGAGGTATGTTCTGAAAATATTATCAATATTGATGGATCTGACGATTTTCCTGAGCAGGATGTGTTATAGAGGCCAAACGAGGAGGCAGGTGATTCGGATCTACCTATTGCACTTTGGAAGCAGAAGCGCAGTTGCGCGTCATATCCAATAGCATCTACTGTGTCTTTTGATCGTTTAACTGGAGATTTCAGGAGCTTTGTCATTACACTATCGACGGTGGACATTCCACGAAATTACCAAGATGCGTTGAAGGATAGTCGATGACGTTTAGCCATGGAAGAAGAAATGGTTGCTCTTCAGTCAAGAGGTACGTGCACCTACTGATGTGTTTACAAGGAGCTGCAAGTGGGTCTTTACAGTTAAGCAGAATGCATATGGCAACATTGACAGATACAAGGCATGCCTGGTTGCTCGTGGATTTACACAAACATATGGGGTGGATTATCTTGATACATTCTCACCGGTTGCTCGCCATTCCACTCTATGAATCCTCCTCTCTGTTATAGTTACTCATGATTGGCCACTATACCAATTAGATGTCAAGAATGCATTCTTATATGGTGACTTGCATGAAGAAGTCTACATGCAACAGCCACCTGGTTTTGTTGTTGGGGGAGAGTGTTCTAAGGTGTGTAGACTTCATAAGACTATCTATGGCCTTAAAATAGAACCCCAGAGCTTGGTTCCAGAAGCTCTCAGACCTGTTTGAAAAACAGGGGTACAGACGTTCCAAAGCAGATCATTCCTTGTTCGTACAGAAGACACTCAAAGGTATTATTGCAATTATGGTGTATATAGATGATATCTTGATTACATGTGACGATGAACAGAGAATTCAAAGGGCGAAAGAAATGTTGGGTCATGAATTTGTCATCGAGGACCTTGGAGTTCTTAGATATTTTCTGGACTGGAATTCGCCAGAAATCCTCATGGGATGGTAATAACCCAGAGGAAATATGTCACTGACCTGTTGAGTGAAACAGGAATGCTTGGTTGCCGACCTGCCACTACACACATGGATCCTAGTATGAAATTATATGATGACGACACTGATGAGGTGGATAGGAGAAGATACAGAGAACTGGTGGGCAAGCTTCTCTATGTTACTATTACCAGACCTGATATCTCCTTTGTTGTGAGTCGGGTGAGCCAGTTCATGGAGCAACCACGTCAAATACATATGGATACTATACATATGATACTCAAGTACCTTAAGTCTTCTCCAGGTGCAGATCTGTTGTTTAAGAAAGACAAGGAGATTACTATCTCAGCATGTGCAGATGCAGATTATGCAAGATGTCTTAAGGATAGGAAGTCCACCACTGGATTTGTTGTGTATGTCGAGGACTCTCTGGTCTCATGGAGAAACAAGAAGCAAACGGTTGTAGCAAGATCCAGTGTTGAGTCTAAATATAGGGCTATGTCCCAGGTCAGTAGAGAAATGATGTGGGTGAAGGATGTGCTTACATATCTATATATAAAAGTCCATCTTCCTGTGACTCTGGAATGTGACAATCAAGCTGCTCTATTCATTGCAAACAATCCAGCATTTCATGAACGAACCAAGCACATTGAGGTTGATTGTCACTTTATACGAGATATGATTCAGAAGAGGTTTATTTCTACATCCCATGTAAGCTAAGGGGACCAAACTACAGACATCTTTACCAAGGCGTTACTTCGAGGGCCGTTCCAGAAGTGTTCATCCAAGCTGAGCATGATTGACATCTATGCTCCACCTAGAGGGGGAGTGTAGATATATATGATTTTCTCTTTTGTACCTTTTCGTATTTTTTTTCCTGTTGGACTCTATGTATTTTACCCATAGGCTATTGTCCTATATAAGAGAGCCTAGGGCGTATGGAATAAACAAGTCTCTCATTTTTCCCAACAAAACATATTGAGGTGGACTGTCACTATATGAGAGGCGTGATCCAGAAAGGTTTGATTTCCACCTCTCATGTTAGCTCAGGAGAGCAAACCACCGATATCTTTACCAAAGCATTACTCAAGGGGTCATTTCAGAAGTGTTCGTCCAAGCTGAACATGATTGACATTTATGCTCCATCTTAAGGGGAAGTGCAGAGATATTTATATGTTTCTTTGTACCTTTTCAGTCCTTTTATTTCTGTATGTCTCTCTTATGTAATTTACCCATATGTCTCTCATCTATATAAGAGAGCCTAGGGATACTGGAGTCTGGAATAAACAACTTTTCTATTTTTCCCAACACTAATGATTAACACAAATTTTAACAGGTTTTCTTCCGACATATGTAGGGTCATTCCATTTAATATGATCGTGACTTCATAGGTTTGCGCTCAGATGAATGATAACTTAGAGAAAAAGAAAAGGTGCCTTCAACTTCAGCCAAAAGTTGGATGCCAAATCAAGAAGGCATGTGACACTAGTTGGCTAATGGGGAATGGAACAACATAGAGTGTAATATAAACGTGGAAGCGAATCGAGAATCGGAGACAAAAAATCAAAAATAAATATTTTGGATTTACGTGGAACCCTACTCCCTAAGGAGCGGGATAAAACCATGAGAGAAGGCATCAAAAGGTCGGGTCTTCTATTGAAGCTTCTCATTAGTACATGGAATGCGAGGCTTCTTATATAGCCTCACAGACATACCAGAGTCCTATCACTCATCCATGTGGGACTGAATATGAGTGGGGGTAATTTGATCATGGAGAGATCCAATTACCCCTCTATTACATACTCCAACACTCCCCCTCAAGCTAGAGCTGAGAAAGCAGCAACTTGCAACGAAAGGAAAAAAATATACAATGCATATTCACACGATAAATCTCAAGAAGAATATATGTCCTTGCTGGTATAAGACCTTGCTCAATGACGGGCCTGCGATGCTCAAATCATGTAGAAGTATCTTTGTCATGCCTATAGTAGTCATTGTGATACAAAGTCATGCTTGAAGACGAGTCGCTTTAGAAAATAAAGTCCAACATGTAGTAGGAGTCTAGTATAGAGACGCCCTGACAAAGCAATCGCTGCTTGGTGAAGATAGCTAATAGCAGTAGAGGTCTGCAGTGTCAGTTGAAGATGGGTAGCAGGAGTCTTGTACATTTCAAGAAGAAGAATTACACCTTCTTTCAGTCCTCATTTCTCCCATGCTTGATAAAATAGTAACATAAATGGTCTAGCTCAGAGAATCATAATGATACATGCATTTCGTGTTCATTTCTTTTTCCTTTTTTTGCTCAAAACATCTTTTTTTCTTAGTTGTTTCCTCTTACTTTTTTCGGCTATTTTCTTTTCTTTCTTTTAAACTACAGCCCAACATGGCCCAAAACAGTCTTTTTTAAATTATCAACCCCCCCCCCATATTTTCTCAGTTGCATCCCAATTAGGGCTTGAAACATTCCTCTTCTCTTCTTTAGTTGCATCAATAGCCAACTAGGCCTAAATAACAAATAAAAAATCAAGGGGTTTGGGCATGGACCTCCGTTTTTAAAAAATAATAAAGGAGCACCTTGGGTAGAGTTCCCCGAAGGTAACCCATCTTGAGGAACATCAGAACATGACGCCGCCACCAGGGAGCTTCGACCAGCTAGAGATACGGTTGTGCACAGTCGCTCTGGGAGGTCGTTGTGCCGATCTGGAGAAGACTAGGAGTGCAACTTTTGATGTTGTCGAGGTAATGTAGGCGATGCCGCTTGATGAGGCCACGTACACCTGCAATGCACCGTCACGTGGAGCTGCAGGCACCGCGCACACGATGTGCCCTTACGCGGAGCAGGGTCCCCTGGAGGAGAGGGAAGTCGCTTTAGAGTCCCTCTCTGCTTCATCTTCATCTCTTGGGAATTCATTGGGGTTGGAGGTGCGGAAAAGAGGGGCCCCCTCTATAAGGGTTGTTGTGGGTTTGAGCAGATCCATGCATACTTGGGGTTGTTGCGTTTGAGTTGCATCACAACCAATATTGAGGTAATCTACAACATATGACATGTGGGCGTGCCAGATATAGGGTTCCAACACAATGCTTCCAGAGACGACATGCTCAATAGAGGTCATTTAGGTTTCCTTGGGAAGGGGAACCCATCAATGCCACTTAGATAATGTTCAGCAAGAGGGTTAACTCCCCTTTGGGACGGGGGTCCCCAAAACTCATACTTTCTCTTTCATGTGAGGTTCACTCTCCTCTTTCTTAATACATTAAACAAATCATTTTATTTCATCCATTCTATCAAAATTATGATATATTAAACCATCATGTCATCTAAAAATTATAAACTACTCAACTTCTATTCATTTTTCCAAACTTCAATACAATCACATCATGATAACTACTCACTTTTCCAAACTCCAATGCAATCATATCACAACAAACCCTCTCAACCCAAACCCTCTATCCAAACACTAAAATACAAAAATAGGTTATCCTCCCCCAGGTTACCCGAGGTAACCCACCAACCAAACACACCCTTAAGGTTTCCAAGCTTTTGGAAATCAGATTACATTGTTGCAGAACATCACCCCTCTTGCAATATTGCAACATAAAAACATTGGCATAGTTGATCTCAAAATCTTGAATAAGAAATCCGTAGGACAAACTTCCATAACTCAAAACAATAATCAAAATAAAATATGAAATGAAACCCAAAAATTGACTTGCTATGATACCATGTTGAAATATAAACGTGGAAGCGAATCAATAATATCAGAGACAAAAAATCAAACATAAACATCTTGGATTTATGTGGAACCATACTCGATATTCTATAAGGAACAAGATGAAACCACGAGAGAAGGCTTCAAAGGGTCGGATCTTCGATTGAAGTTTCTCAATGAGTACAGGAAGGTGTGGGGCTTTTTATATTAGGCACACAGATAAATTGGAGTCCCATCGCTCATCCATGTGGGACTAAACATGAGTGAGGGTAAATGGATCCTCTATCACATACTCCACCATAAAGAAGATATTTGTGTAGAACCCTACCCCATAAGGAACAAGATGAAACCACGGGAGAAGGCCTCAAAGGGTCAGATCTTTGATTGAAGTTTCTCAATGAGTACAGGGAGGTGTGGGGCTTTTTATATTAGGCACACAGACATATCGAAGTCCCATCGTCATCCGCGTGGGACTGAACATGAGTAAGGGTAAATGGATCCTCTATCACATACTCCAACATAGAGAAGATGTTTTGAGTGAACGAAAGTTTTCTTATCGTATCCCTTTTCTTCCATTCTCTCTCTACCTCCCTCACCATTTTTCTTTTCCACCCCCCTCTTATCTTTTCCTTCCCTCCGTCCTTAAGGCCTCCCTCTACTTATTCCTTTGTCCACTCCATCTATAAAGTTCTCTCCCCTATTCATTACCAAGGATCTCCTTCTCTCTGTATCTTGATCTTATATCTCGTCTCCCTCTCTAATTGTTCTCCCATCTCTCTCTCCCTTCTTTATGTTCTCTCTCACTCCATTTCTCTCAATAACTCTTCCTTTTTATCTCAGTCTTCATCTCTCTCCTACTCTATCAATACTTCTCCCTTGTCTCTTCATCTACCTATCCTTCAACCGTTCTTTTAAACCATCTTTTTATCAACTTTCCCGTTCCTTTTCAACACTCCATCTTCTCGACCATCCACTTCTTCTATCTAAATTAGATAGTATCATAGCATGGCGTCCAAGTCGTTCTCACCATTAGAAGATCATGTGAGCTCTACAATGGAAAGAAAAAGAAAATATCAAACCTCGTCATCTTACAATTGCAAGATACTAGATATTCACGAGTCTTGAAGGGAGGTCCATGTATTTTTTGGATCTGTGAATCATTTTCAAAAACTGTGCAAAATGTGTATTTATATGCGAGATGAGTTTAGTGCCTTAAAGGAGAAGGATCAATAAAACTCAATATTACTGGTTGAACTGATGTCATTTGATACCATCTACATGTCTTCGATGAAAACCACGTACTTAGATCCCTCCAACGACAATGGTTAGTAACATTATCATGTTTTTTTATAAAATATTCTATTGTTGAATGTGACAGAACCATCGCAGAACAAAAATCCTTTGGTGGTACCACCACTACAAGATACTCGGGGGATACCATCCCACCAATCTCATCTAAGGCCATGTTTGGTTGCTGGTTTGGACTGTGTTGGGTTGGGGTACACCGGTGTACCCCTCCTTCCAACCCTCTCAATCCTCCTCACAGTTTACTATTCACAGGGGTACAGTTCACTATTCATAGGGGTACTCCAACCCAACCCAACCCAGTCCAACCCAGCAACCAAACAGGCCCTATCCTCACCCTTGTTCAATTTTTAAAGCTCATTACCACTCTTTATTGCATCACCATCGTTCACACCCTACGGATTAGACGAGCGGCCCCCCCTCCCCTCTATTCGCACCCTTCTACCCCTTTGCAACTTCCAGCTGCTACAGACACATCCCGCAAGAGTCCCCACAGTGTTCCCCTCTTCTACAAATGAAGCATCGAAGGATGTCCTGGTACACTGCCACCAGATGCCCAAGAGCTCCACAACTGAAGCACCAGAATTGCTTCCCTGCACAACCATGCCGCAACGAGACCACATCCCAACCCTCCACAACCCTTGAAATGATGGCTCTCCATCCCTCACGGTTAGACTCAGCGAACCCCAAAGCCTCACTGCCCTAGAAATCACCTACGGCGCACCATCGTCTCGCATCAGCGGCCCTTGCACTCCGCCCCCAAGCGTCGCCATGGACCTCCAATCCCCAACTGGTTTCGCTTGTGCATTGCACCCTAACTCCTCTCGCTCTTGCCCATGCATCACGTCGGCCAATCGCTTCAGTCATATATGTTTATTATAAATCTATCATCTTGCTTTGATCTTTTGACAAAGTTGTTGCATGATGGTGCCAAGTCTGTTACTATTTCGGCATCAATTGCTGGATGAAGTTGATGATTGACATTCAGCAAAGCTTCTCTCTGTTAAGAAGACACAAAGTTGAGTAGGTATCTTTTTATATGAAATCGTATACTTTATATGAGGATTTTTCATAGAATAGCCAATGCTTCTATTTACTTTGCAAGTTAATAAGATTTTTACGGTTCACTTTCGGTAGTCCCATTGAAGAGGAAATGGGATGCACACATCAATTTGATGTGTCCATAGAAGCTCATTGAAGAAGCATCCAGAGAATACTGTAGAATGTGCTGCTACTGTTAACTAGAAAAGGGAGTTACTGAGTTTATTCAAATGTACATGTCTACTGATGAAAGATGCTATGGCCTGGTAACTGCAAGATGGCAAAAGATCTTTAGTTGGGAGATCTTTCAAAGAAGACATGCTGCTAAAAAAAATATGCTATTCAATCTTGGACACTTAAAGCATTAGCAACTGGGAGATCATTTCTTAATCTTTGAATAGTTATAAGACTGGTTTGAATATTTACTCTGGCTCTCATTGTGGGTTGTTAAAGGAGTGGATATCATTTAAGCTGGAATACCTCATAATTGTATTTTTAGTCGTAGTTCCGCATGTGACTTCTCAAGTTTTGAAATAAAGGGGTTACCAGAATCCGTAAATATCAGGCTTATTAGTCAAAAAATGGTAGTTACAATATCAAAGAAAATTTTACTGAATAAAATGCTTGCCTTATCTGCTAAAGGAACACGGCTACACGGAACATCCTGTTCAAAGAACTGAAATAGTAGATGACCCTGAGTGTTTCCAGCTTCGCTATCATCACTTGAAAAGCCTTCCGATAGGGATGCATGCTTGTCAAAAGAAAGCATGTCACTTCCAAGAAAAACGGTGCTAAAGGGATGACACTGACTCAATTCTTTTGGATACTTCATAAGAGTTTCCCCCATCACTATCGCTACTACCATCACTACTTGAATCTCTATAACTATCCACATCGCTATCATCACTTGGTCTCCTGTCCAATTGAGATATTGAAACTCAAGCTAAGTATATCATGTAAGACAAACTCATAGAAGAAGAAGAAACTAGTCTTAGAAACAAAGCATGTTGACATTCATATATATTAGAGTGCATGAAATGAAATGTGCAGATGTATACATGCATGCATGTATCTCAAGCTATGCCAATAATGTCTTTAAATACTATGAACTAAATGTTCCCTTTTATGCCAAAAATAGAATTTTCAAGCCAATGACATGTTCACATAATTATAAAATGAACAATTATTTGTTGTCTGGTCCAAGAATCTATTTTATGCATACTTGTTCAACCAATTATTTGTTTGATGTACAATTGGTAAAGAAAAGGAGGTTCCTAAGATCACTAGAACTAGATGATGGAATCTTCCACTGAAGCAATCGAGCTTCAGGGAGAAGGTTTTAGAAGACTTATATTGGGATTGCAACGGAAGTGTAGACGAGATGTGGGAGGCAGTAGCATCTTATATCCGAAAGGTAGCCAAAGAGATGTTAGGCGAGTCAAAGGGAGGAGCTCCAGGTCAAAAGGAGGCTTGGTGGTGGAGTGAAGTGGTGCAAGAGAAGCTAAAATTAAGAGAGCATGCTTTAAAGCTATGTCTAAGGATAAAACGGAGGAAACAGTCACAAACTATAAATTAGCGAAGAAGGAAGCAAAGAATGTTGTAAGCGAAGCTAAGTCAAAAGCTTATAAAATTTCGTATAAAAATCTCGACTCTAAGGAGGGGCAGAAGGATATATTCAGGTTGGCCAAAGCAAGAGAAAGAAAAACCAAAGACCTTTCTCAAGTGTGATGCATTAAGGACGAAGATGGTCACGTGATTGTTACTCAGAAGTACTTCCATAAACTTTTCATTGGGGAAGGAAATAGAGAGACCACTTTGGGTGATCTAGCTAGTAGTGAAAGTTACTTGAATCGTGCAAGCTATAGACGGATACAAAGAAAGGAAGTAGAGGAGGCTTTGAAGGTTATGAGAGCTGGGAAAGGAGTAGGATCGAATGACATCCCTATAGAAGTATGGAGAGTTTTAGGTGAGCGTGGTTTGACTTGGCTAACGAATCTATTCAATGTTATTTAGAGAAGCAAGAAAATGCCAGAAGATTGGAGGAGTATCATGGTGCCTCTTTATAAGAATAAAGGAGACATTCAAAATTGTTCAAATTACAGAGGTATCAAGCTAATGAGTCACAATATGAAAATTTGGGAACGTGTGATCGAAAGAAGATTGAGGCAAGTTTCCAACATAAAAGAAAATCAATTTGGATTCATGTCAGGTCGCTCAACTACTGAATCCATCCATTTGCTGAGGAGAACAATGGAGATTTATAGAGCTAAAAGGAAGATCCTCTATATGATCTTTATTGATTTGGAGAAGACTTATGATTATGTCCCACGAGAGATATTGTGGAGAGTTTTGGAGAAGAGACAAGTACATGTCCTATACATTAACCTCATAAAGGACATGTATGATAGGGCTTTATCGTGTGTAAGGGCCCCGTCTAGGAAGACTGGCTATTTTGACATCAACATTGGTTTACATCAAGGTTCAGCTTTGAATCCATTTCTTTTTACTTTGATTATGAACGAATTGACAAGTCACATTCAGGATGAGTTACCTTGGTGCATGTTAGTTGCTGATGATATTGTGTAGATTGACAAGACTAAAGATGGAGTAAATGAGAAGCTTGAGGTCTAGAGACATGAGTTGGAGAATAAAGGATTTCATATAAGTAGGACTAAGACGGAATATATGGAGTGCACCTTTGATGGAAGCAATGGCGAAGGAATCGATGTGAAGATTGGTGACGATAACATCCGGAAGAGAGATTCTTTTAGATATCCGGAATCTATTTTGCAACATGATGAGGAAATTGATGGAGATATTACTAATAGAATAAATGCAGGCTGGCTAAAGTGGAGAGGAGCCTTTGTTATTCTCTGCAAGGTTCAGGAAAGCGGTATGTGTATGCGTTCGGACAGGTCACTGAATAGCGCTTAAGCGGTATGCGGGGGCATATGCGGGGTATATGCGGTTCTACGCGGTTTCCTAATTTTTTATTTAAAAACCAATAAATATATACAAACGTGACTACAACAGAACCAAACTTATGTATAATTGTGGTCCAACAGAAGATCTAAGAAAAATAACTTTCATACAAAGTTCAAAACAATCTCTATCAATCAAATATCAATACTTCACTAGAACGGTTAGCACACAAAATGATTGATAACAATCAACAAAATAAAAAAGTTAGCGCACAAAATGCCTCTATTATTGAATATAACCTCCATCAAAAGTATCAAACTTTACATATAATATATTGCATTCATATTAACTATTAATTGACTAAATTAGTTTGCTAAATTAATAGTATATTATTCTTTTTCTTCCTTGCGTGTTTACTCCAATTTCGAAGTACAACTACTTTAACGATGGATTTAAATAATCATGTAATGCTTGGTTGGCATACATGCAAAAGTAAGGAAAACATGGCATAAACACAACATAACATGGCACAAATTAAAAAAATAAAAAAAATGTGTATGCGGCCGCATAGCCCGCATATGCGGCCCGCATAAGCGCACAGGGCGCATAATGGAGAGGAAAGCGGTGCGCTGAGGGCACCGCATACGCATAAGCGGCCGCACGAGCCGCTTTCGTGAACACTGGTTCTCTGTGATAAGAAAATTCCTTTAAAAAATTAAAGGAAAGTTTTACAAAGCAGTCGTGAGGCCTGCTATGCTCTATGGGATATGAATGTTGGCATGTGAGCCATAGACACGTGCAAAGAATGGGTTGTAGCAAAAATGAAAATGCTAAGAGGATGTGTGGACACACACGTAAAGATCGGGTTCGGAATGATGCAATCAGAAAGAAAGTTGGTATAGATCCGATCGAGGATAAGATGCGAGAAAACCGCTTAAGATGGTTTGGTCATTTGTAAAGAAGATCAGCTGATGCACCAATTAAGAGATACGAGTGTTGGGATGTTGAGCCGGCTAAGAGTGGGCGAGGAGGGCCCAAGAAGTGTTGGAAAGAGACTATACAAAGGGATCTTAGTTTTTTGGATATAAGCTTGGGATGACCCAAGATAGATCTGAATGGAGGCAAAGAATCCATGTAGCCCGACCCTACTTAATTGTGGGAAAAGGCTTTGTTATTGTTGTTATACTTGTTCAACCAAACCAACACTTCACTTCTGATAAAATGGCAAGTCCTCATTTAATATAAACATGTGATATAATTATACACACTTCAAACATAACCCCCTCTCTGGAAAGCAATCCTTCCTTCCTAACAAAAAAAACTTGATTGATATATCAAAACTCGAGCTAATTACATCTCATAAGACAAACTCGTAGAAGAAAACGAATCTACTCTCACAAACAAAGCATGTCCATGTTCATACAGCAGTTAAAATGCAGAAAATGAAATATTTAGATGTATAAATACATGCATTATTGTAATTATATGCATGCATGTATCTCAAGCCATGCCAAATAATGTAATTGGATGTTGCAGTATAATATGTTTCTTTTATGCATTAATATATTTTCAAGCCGATGCAGCCAACATGATGCGTATAATTACAAAATGAATAAGTGTATGCTGGCTGGTTCAAGAATATATCATATGTATAATTGTTCAACCAACAATTAAATTATAATAAATGATAAGTCCTCAATTAAAATAAGTGTGACATGGTTATACATTCTTCAGCTGTACCCCCCTCTACAAAAGTTAATTCTTCTTAACAAAAACGAATCTGACTGAGATATCAAAGCTCGAGCTAATTACATCTTGTAAGATAAGCTGATAGAGAGAAAAACTAGTCTCACAGACAAACATGTTGACTTTCAACTAGCAATAACAGTGCGGGAAATGAAATTTGTAGACATATAAATACATGCAAGCATGTATCTCAAGTGCATGCCAAATAACGTAATTGGAATCTGATGTGTCTTTTTATGCCTAATATAATTTTTCACGCCAACATTGTCATATAATTACAAAATGAAAAATGAACGCTGGCTGGTCCAAGAATATATTTTATGTATGCTTGTTCAATCCAAGTTACCCAACCAACAATTAAATTCTAATAAAATGACAAGCCCTCCGTTAAAATAAGTGTGAGATACTATCATACATGCTACAGTCATAACCCCCTCTGTGAAAAGTATCCTTCCTAACAAAAAATGAATTTTATTAAGATATTGAAACTCGAGCTAGTGTAGAGCAGTGTGCCTACCACCCAAAACTTAATGGTCTGGTGGTAGACCAGTGTGCCTACCACATAAAGGTTCAAATCCCCCCCTTGTAGGGGTTGCATTGCGTTGGGTAGTCGACAGCCAGTGAAAAAATAACCGAATCTTTCAACATAGATTTGAGCAAAAATCCATGTAGCCGATCCTACTTATAATGAGAAGGCTTCGCCATTTTTTATTGAAACTTGAGCTAATTGCATCTTGTAAGGCAAACTGGTGGAAGAAAAAGAAATTAAACTCACAAACAAGACAGATTGGTGTTCATCTAGCAATTATGGTGCAGGAAATGAAATATGTAGATGTATATATACATGCATGCATGTATCTCAAACTATGTCAAATGATGTAAATGAATGTTGTCGAATGAAATGTGCCCTAAAATTGTATTTACACCTAAAATAAATTTTCAAGACAATGTTTACATAACTATAAAATAGAAACTTCTACTAAAATGGTAAGTCCTCAATTAAACTAAGCATATGATATTGTTATGCATGCTTCATCCATGACTTCATCTACGAAGGTAATCCCTAAACGGATTTGATATAAATCTCAGCAATGGCCATGATACCACATTTAAACTTTAAAACTTAGTGACAAATTTATTATTATTTAATTATTTAACAGAAAAGAAAAAAAAGGTAAGTGTAGGTTCATAATACAAAGTAAAGTGGAAGCATTCCCATAAATTTTGCACAGCAGGAAGCAATTACATGGATGAAGGATGATTTATACGAAGTTTACTGCAGCGAATAACTCTAAGAACTTATCATGATTCCATGATATCTATCGAAAGTTTTCAGATATTGAATCAGCAACTACTGGTTAAAATGATCCGTAGGATGTTGAAAATCACCAACCAGTTCCTTTTAAAATATGAGTTCCACATTCGTAAGTTTATCAACAAATAAGATAATGAGGAATAAGTTATCTTGGAAAAGAATTTTCTCCAAAGTGACCAATTATACAATATGACTGCACAGAGTAACAAAGTAGAGCAAAAGAGATACTACTTCAAATGCATGAGTTTTTTTGGTGATCGTTTTTTCACCAGTAGGACAAAACATTCTTTAAAATATATATTTCAAGATGGTATATCTTCACACGTGGACAACCAGTTAATTTCAGGTCAGAATTGGCAGTAACAGCCAAGGCATGCCCAAAGCGACATACATTAATCCAAATCCAACTGTAAGATCAACATCTGTGAAATGTGATTGTCATACGTAAGAGTCATTATGGAAATATACAAAACACACTCAAGCTCGTTATTAGATTGTTAGTTATAAGATCGAAAGAGGCAACTATTGTACAGACAGGTTCTGGTTAAACGATGGCATGCCTAGCTATCCTAGAGGTAATATGCACAAAACAGGTGCAAATTCAAACCCTCAGCCCGTTTGCAAAAACAAAATCAAAACCAAAACATCTCCCCACGTTGAGTGATGTTGGCTACACCCGTTAATCTCTAAATAATTCCCAGGTAGTTTCCAACAAAAATTTAAGAAAGAAAATCCACATGACAAAAGAAAACCAAACCCCATATCATATGGCATCTTTCTTTAAATAATGCATATATTAACAGCATAAAAGTTCTTTTCTGAGGCTAGATAAATGCTCCGATAATAAGAATTCCATTGACTCAAAATAATCATGATCAGGTACTCTTCACTAACTACCATTTCCTACTCTTTCAACCACAAAAACACCAACAACCGTAGGGCTCGTCTTAACAAACAAATCCTGCACAAAAGAAACCATCCGTTAGCAGTGGATGTACCTAGAACTAGCAGCCGACCTCCGATGCTCGCCAAACAGTTGAATGCCAGACAGATACGGCACATAATACTGCACAACGCAATCTCTCTCGTCCAAAACCAGAGGAACCCCCGCGCCGTACACGCTCGACTCCTTGAACGACTCCCACAGGTCCCCGAACATAAAGTATGGGTGGTACTCCACATTGCAGGCACTCCAACTCATCGTAGTCTGCACATCAAAAACACGCACAAAATAAAGACACATTTGAACAAAATTCGAACGATCCACTCCCGAAACTGAAACCAAAATCAGACCTTGGAGAGATATTGCACAGGTACCGAAGGCGTTGTCACCTCGAGGAATCTCTCGAGATTGCTGGCGGGTTCGATCAAAGCGGCGGGCGCCGCCAAGACCGGGAGATCCTTTCCGGCGTCTTGGATCCGATACTTCGGGCGGCAGCCG
Organism: Ottelia alismoides; assembly: GCA_037367405.1. Classification (NCBI taxonomy): domain Eukaryota; kingdom Viridiplantae; phylum Streptophyta; class Magnoliopsida; order Alismatales; family Hydrocharitaceae; genus Ottelia; species Ottelia alismoides. Next base: position 36,992 of record JAZKJV010006180.1, on the reverse strand, counting down.
TAGCCGTTCCTGCGGGACTTGGGCGAGCAGAAGAATTGATCCCGATCCTCCCCGTGCCTCTGCTCGAATCTAAGAGTCGCACCCAACATCTCCGCCGATCGGAACTCGAAGAACGCGATCGGGAAGAGGGGGAGGGAATAACAGTGTGCGAAACCCTAGAACAAGGGGATGGGATCGATCGAAGGCGAGGAGTGAGGGGAAGGCGAAGGGATTTGGATTTAAATTGCGTGAGGGGTGAGGAGAAGGAAGGGGAGGGGGTGTGGGAGTGTGGAGTGGGGAGGGAGGAGGACGAGGAAGGGTTGAGTGGAGGATTAATAGGAGGGAGATCAGCGTTAATCGGACGGTTTCTAATTAACTGACGTGAGGGAGGGCGCGGACCGGGGTGTGGGCGGCGAGGGGGTTAGTAAACGTATGTGGGACTGGAATGGATGGGTTCGGTAATGGGCAATGGTTACCGTTGTGGGGGTAGGTGGATGGATGGTTTGATATATTGTCAATTATTAATTGTGCGCAAATCTCGTCCTTGGTCTTGTAGAGTCTGCTTTTGATGTTGAAATGGGATCACGATTCTACCAAGGGATATTGTTTTTTCTCCAACGAGATTTGCTTCCTTTTGTTTATGGGAGTGGAATCCGTTTTTCCGGTATGACTTTGGTAAGATAATTAATTTTTGTATGAATTGTGAATTCAGCGTCTATGTCATCGTTGTCACCCCGGACTTCTAACTTTGCAATCAAAAAAAAAGATTGTATGGAAAAGAAGAGGTGAAAATGTGTTCCAGTCAGAAACAACATGGATAATATAAAACGATACATTTCAAGATTTGCATTAATTATCTTAGTAGCATTACATATTAATATATACATAATCATGTGTTTCATATTCATAATTCAATTACGAATATCAAATAGAAATCGATTGATTGTTCACTACAATATATTAGGGTAAAATCCATAAATGACATATCAATAAATTAATTGTAACAAACAAAAAAATGAACTTAGAGAAGAGGTTACGGAAGCGTCCATGAAGGCATGTCCTTGGAGAGTGCCCTGGGCCCAGCACGCAAGGTATTGATGATCCGCTTGCAGAATATGACGGACACATGATCTTCATCGACACAAACGGACAAGATTGTCTTCAAAAGTACCTCATAGACATGCAATTGAGCGAAGAGAGGGAAGAACAATTTCGATGGTGGAAAACAATGAGAAAAAGAGAATGCTATGCATAAAGAAATTGTGTTTGGGGAAGGGTTTAAGATCTTGTCGGCCCTTCAGTTTTCGTAACCGTTCGTTCAAATTTCCAAATGGTAGATCTTGAGTGTCAGCTTAGGTTTCCACGACGGTCGGATTACAAATTAATCCTATGGATTAATTTATCCCACCCACAAAATGAAGCCTACGTCAAAGTATTGAAGTCCGAGTTGACTCTTCTGAATCGAGGTCAAAGAAGAGCAAAGTGTGCGTGTGCACACGTGGTCCTCCATTCATCCTCCCCATTATTTCTATAAGAGCTTTAGATGATGACTTATATATAAGTTCCCCAAGGTTTCAGAACTAGTTAATATGATACAAAAACTTCCACCCAAACTCACATGTTTCATTTTTAGGAATTCTCAACTTTCCCACTAAGTCATTGAATTCCCAATTAAAGCCAAAGTTTCCTAATGTACTTATATGTGTCTGCTAATAAAACCCTACATAGATTGATCTAAATATAACAATCATCCATGAATTTACAATTCAAAAAGATATTAAGGGTGAAATAAAAGACATATTTTAGTTGTCACACTTTGCTTTTAATAAAGTAAAGGTATCTTCTGATTCGATCATCTAGTAGAGTTTACTACTTTCACCTTAATAAGAATGAAAATGAACTAGGTTTTGAACTTCAGACATTAGTGTTAAAGTATATGATAACAAAAATAAAGTGTTATTCTTTGTACAATCTTCAGAGGTGGTGCTCTTAAAGGACATGCTCCATTATCTTGCTTCATAAGTGTATTCAGGATAGACCCTCTTCCTCTAATTACGGCCTATAGTAACACCCACATAGGTTACGTTCTCCAAGATGCATTGCTAACATCCTACACAAAGGATCGAACTCATTTGAAAGCTTACATTATTCATAATCTTGCAGCTTAAATAACACTCATGTTTCTAGGTTTAAGATAGTCATGTGTAAGCATTAAAATAATAGTACAAACCAATTCTCAAAACAACTTATTATTATCATATGGTATTTACATTGTGAGATCTCTACTCATATGGGTTGTGTTGCTACTGTGAGGAACTCCAAATGGGGTTGAATCACATCCCAAACCTAGACTTTCAGATAAAAGAGTTTTAATTCCCTTAGACATGAATCTGTTATGTTATTTTTGGATCCAACGAGGCTATCATACCTCCATACACTAAATCCCTTAAAGTTTTAAGTCTTATTTGAATGTATATCCTTGTTTTCTTACTAAACTTCATTTGAACTCTTAAATTTAGCAATTGTGGTCATTTTGTCACAATGTACTGAGATTTCATAAAGAACTTTCCTTAACCATTTAGCTTCAATTACAGTGGTATCCAACGTATACAGCTCGACCTCAAAAGTAGATCGAGATAAAATGATATGCTTCGCAACCCTTGGTAAATATGTTATTTATCATCATATTCTTTGTTTATTATCCCTCTAACTTAGACAACTCAATACACTACAAACATATCGGTCTTTGGGGACAGTGGTAGGAGAAGGTCAATAGGCAACTGCCCCCTATACTTCCAAAGGGGACGATTGACCAGTACACACATGGGACGTTCACAGGCATCCATCTTATATTCACAAGTTGTAAGGTACGATCTACTAAATGATCATCTCTTTAGATTGTAGAGGAGACGATCATATGATCGTCCCTCCTATTAGATAAATGGGATGGTTAGGATCATCTCCTCCCGCTCTCTATGAACGTCTCTATTAGGTGATTACCATTGAGACCCAAGAAAATGAAGGGGACGTTCGTGGCCTTCTCCTCAGATTAGATAAATGGGTCATCGTTTTACTAGTCACATCTGCATTTCTTGGCGGTAATTTTGGAAATTCAGAGCTCAAAAGGGACGGTCTTAAGTAGACCGTTCTGAACATCACAATAGAAGACGGTTGTTCGACCATCCTTGATAGTCTTATACTATCAAATGAGTAAGTTTCCATCTCATGCTCCATGACTTCCTCCTACCCTCTACGTACGCTGCCCTCCCACCCTTGCCACTTCCCAGTCCTCCTCCCTCTCAAGAAGTCATCCTCCCTCATTGATCTCATGACCTCCTTCATCCTCTTCGATCGTGCTCCCTCTTTTTTCTCTAGTCTCTTGTCAATATATTTCGAGAGGAATCTGATACCTTATGATATCTAAATCATTTTTTGCTAAACGTTTATTAATTGTATGATTGAAATTTTGGATCATTCCAATAGATATTTTGTGAAATAAAGTATGTTTGATATATTATGTTTAGTATTAATGTTCAAGTTATGTAATAGTTAATTCAAGTTAGAAGTAGATGTTTGTAGCTACTTAGTTTTAATCATGTATCCAATTAGTTTTAATTAATTTGTTGTTAGTACTTATATGTTGAGGAGATGAGAGAACGCATGTCTCCAATTAGTTCTAATTGATGACTTGATGCTTAGAAAATAGTCCATGTGTTAGATGTAAGAATGATGAATTTGTATTTTACATTATTAATAAGTTTATAATATTTTCTCTTGTATTAAGAAATTCATTAATGGTTTTAAGATTGTGGTTAATTCTTTTGACAACTGGATCACTACATTGCCATATTTAGACATATGTATATGTTGAGTAAGTTTTTTAATATAATAAAGACATTACATCAATTAGATCACTACACTACCATATATAGACATATGTATATGTAGAGTAAGTTTTTTTAATATAGTAAAGACATTACATCAGTTAGATCACTATATTACCATATATATATACATAGGTATATGTAGAGTAAGTTTTTTTAATATAATAAAGATATTACATCAATACTCATTGGAGCCATTGATTAAATCTGAGACAATTGTCGAGATTACCTTGAGACACAATAGATATATAGTGCATCATTACTTCTAGGACTGTACTTATTGGAATCCTTTGATTTGATCATCACCCTGGTCATTTTAACCTTCAAAGAATAATTAAGATACATCTATTAATTTGTATGATAGAGGAAAATGAACAAGAGTTGAATGAATAAAAGATTTGATGATTTGGCAACTTATATAAAAGGTGTCAATGAAATCTTAGATTAGGTTTTTCTTTATGAATTGCTATGCAATATTGTTGGAGGTTGAAGGAGATAAGATTTAATGTCCATGTGTAAGATGTAAAATACTTTGATTAATAATTAGAGAAGAATTTACGAGCATCTTATGTTGAATGAAATTTGGCTACATTACAAATTAGACTTACGCAGAAGGTCTTCAACATGTTATATAAATAAATATTGATGTAACTTATGATGAAGATCCAATGCAGACATATGTTGGTGATGGTATATTAGAAATGTTAGATGATATTCGAATATCTATTTCATATGAAAGTATGGAGCCAGATCAGAATGATTTTCATGAAAAATTAACATATGCAGAAACTTGGTTGGCTCTAAGAGTTGAAATGTCTCACTTTTTGTTAAAGTTATTTAATATGAAAGTCAAGATTAGTTGTACACTAGTGATGATGTCTGATATTTTATATTTATTTCGAAGGATATTAAGTAATCCTGACAAATTTTCAAAAGATTGAAAGGATGCAAAATCAAGGTTTCAATCTCTTGGATTAAATTATGAAAAAAATAAATACATGTCCAAATGATTGTATTTTATATTGGAAGGGGGATTCTATATTAGATGTTTGCCTTGAATGTAATGCTTCCGGATTTAAGAAGAACAACGATGTATCTAGGCGGAAAAAAAATCTGAGAAGATGTTGCGGTTCTTCCCTTTCACAGTTGCAACATATGTATTCATCAATTTGAATAACAAAATGGATGATATGGCACAATAACATTGTCAGAGAATGTAATAGAGTGGTAATCGGATCTCTCCATGATCCAATTATCACCCACTCATGTTTATTCCCGCATCTACTAACTATAGGACTCTGGTCTATCTGTGGGGCTATATAAGGAGCCCAACACCCCTTGTACTTAGTGAGAAGTTTAATATATGGCCCTTTGAGGCCTTCTCCCGTGGTTTCATCTCGCTTTTTAGAGAGTAGGGTTTCATGTAAATCCTTGTGTCAACGTTTATCTTTCTTTATATTTTTCACTTTGTTTATCAATTCACTTTCGATTCTTAGATTTCAACATGGTATCATAGAAGGTCGATTCTCGAGGAATTTTATCTTTGTTATTTTTTTATATCCAAGATTCTATTTTTTTGGAGTTCTTGTTCTTGAAGATTGATGTTTTGAATATTCATTTCTGTATCATTTAAGTTCTTGTTCTAGGGTTTAGATGAAACCCTGGATCTGATTTCGTAAAGGCGCATCACATTTCCTGGCACCGATTCTCTCCTCCAGGCAGCGTGAGAAGCCTTGCACGACTAGACTTCATATGCTTCGATGATATCCAGGCATTAGGGTACCTTTGCAGCCTTCTCCTCCAAGCCGCATCGTGAAGTCCAGGACCCCCTTCACGCGAGCCCCAGGTGTATCCCCATCTCCATGCGCATTGCGTCTCTCCTCAAGGAACTCTATCACCAGGTGGCATGATGGCTCGTGTTGGCACATATCGAAACTCCAGAATAGTGGTGCAGATGCACATCTCCAATAGGCACCGCCCACCTCTCCTTGCGACTCCATGCGGTGTCTCCTTGTGCATCATCATCAGCAGCGCCGCCCCACTTCTCCAGATCGGGATCGACGATGAGATACTCCTTCAGCGGTGAGCTCTAGGACAAACATTCTCCCAGGCGTGCCCCTTGTGTATCTCCTTCCAGGCGCATCTCCCCCGGTGGCACAAGGCGGCAACAAGCCCCCCTTCCCATCGTATGGCGGTGCAAGCTCCAGGCATGGCCCTTCTCGCGCAGGAGGAGTGCACTTCTGGTAGCAGATGGAGCAGCACCCTCTCCTGCCTCATTGCAGGTGGCGACGACAGAAGCTCCCCCATCGGTGGCGGCACACGCAAGAAGACCCGCCCCCCTTCAGCTCTAGTTATTGTGAGAAGAAAAGAAGCGGAGGTCCCGATTGGCGGCGCAGACAAGAAGGCACAACCCCCCTCCGTCCTTCATTTTTTGGATTCCTACGAAGAGAACCCTAATTAGCAGCCGTGTGTTTTTTCCCATTAAATTTCTGTAAAGAGGCCCCAAGTGGAGGCCATGTTTGATTAGAAAAATGGAGAGAGAGAGAGAGAGAGACAAAGAGAGAAAAAGAGAGCCCAAATATATTGGCCCAATTGCGCTAAGTTATTTTCTGGACCAATTGGACTACACATATATTTGTTCAAAAAAATGCGCACAAAAGAAAATCTATATACAATAAAAAAGGGGGAAGAAAAAAGCATAATTTTTTCATGAATAACTTGGAAAAAACTTACAAAAAAGAGAGGAATAATGCAAAAAATGAAGCACAAAAAAATGAAAAAGAAAATGAATAAAAAAGATGCATGTTATTCATTTGTTTCTCCCAACTTGATGGTATCTACTCTTTATTTTATCTAGTATAGGAGAAAGGGGGAGTCAGAGATATATTCTTCACAACTTCTACTGCCTGACCACGATTGACAAACCGATACTCCAGATTTCGTTGATCAACCGTCTTCACCGAGCATCAGATTCTTCGTCATGGTGTATACTTCTTTTTTTATGACCTGATCAATACTTCGTGCTAGATTTATTCTATAGTGATTCTTCTCTAGGCACGACAAAGGTATGTTTTGATGACCTGATATCACAATGATTCTATAGATATGACAAAGATACATTTCAATGTCTTGAAAGTCGCAAACTCGTCCTCGTGCGAGATCTTTTACCAGCAGCGAATATGTGTTCTTCTTGTGATGTATCATGTGAATATGTATTGTATAATTTCTTTTTGTTGCAAGCTACAACTTTCTCAACTCTAGCTTGAGAGGGAGTGTTAAAGAATATAATAGAGTGGTAATTGGATCTCTCTAATCCAATAACCGCACACGCATGTTTAGCCCCACATCTACTAACTGTAGGACTCTGGTCTGTCTGTGGGGCTATATAAGGAGCCCCACACACCCATGTACTCAGTGAGAAGTTTAATAGACATATATGGCCCTTTGAGGCCTTTTTCCCGTGGTTTCATCCCTCTCCTTAGGGAGTAGGATTCCACGTAAATCCATGTGTCAACATTTATCTTTATTTTTATTTTTAGCTCTTTTTATCGATTCGCTTCCACTTCTTAGATTTCAACAAACATCAAAAAGAAAAATACAAAAGATCTTATTAGACATCCTTCAGATTCAGAGGAGTGGATGAAATTCAATGAAAGATATCTTTCATTTGCTAGGGAAGTTAGAAATATAATATTGGGGCTTGGTTCTGATGGTTTTAATCCATTCAGAAATATGAGTACAAGCTACTCTATTTAGCGTGTAATACTAATTGCATATAACCTGCAACCTTGGATGTCGATGAATTCATCATTTGTTTAGATGTCCTTATTAATACCCGGACCAAAAGGAGCAAGAAATGTAATAGATGTTTACTTGCAGTATTTAATATAAGAGTTAAAAATTTTATGGAGTACAGGCATTGAAAATTTTACTATTCGTACCTCACTAATATGGATCATTAATGGTTTTCTTGCATATGTGAATTTATTGGGATGGAGTACAAAAGGCAAGCTCGCATGCCGATTTGTATGGAAAACACACAATCCACATGTTTATCTGCAAGTATGAAATATTGTTATTTAGGTCATCGGTGTTTCTTACTTGTAAACATACACAGAAGGGGGAGAATGACAACAAGTTTGGTGGCCAACCGTTCGGATGTCGAATAACCTTAATTCGAAAATCACGAGACTTGATATATCAAGAACAAGAAAAGATTGGTGGATTCTGTTTGGGTAAAACATAGAAGAACAGGAGGTTGGCGAAAGTAAAGTATATTCTTTCAAGAATTTCTATACTAAAAATATCTACAGATTCATAATCTAAATGTAATGCATACAAAGAAAAATGTTATGGAAAATATCCTTGGAATACTGAATCTTTCAAGTAATGCGAAGGTTAAGAGCAAGACGTGATTTGATACAATTCGGAATTCGACAAGAGTTAAATCCTATTGAGTTAGATAATTCTAGAATAATAATACCTGATGCAATTTTATACATTATCTAATGATGAACAAGATAGAATGTTACTTTTCTAAAAAAAATCAATGTATGAGATGGATTCTCACCCCCAACTTAGCAAATGCATAAAGACAGAAAGGCAAATAACTGCATTGAGAATGCATGATTGTCATATACTTATGCAGGTTCATTTTCCTTTAACAATTAGAGGAGTAATCTATTCTGACGTGATGCAACCATTAATCAAACTTAATCAATTTTTAAACTTCTACTTCTAAAATTCTAGAACCGAAATTATTATATTGATTAAAAACATATGTTGCCATAACATTATGTAAGTTTTAACAAATATTTCATCCTTCATTTTTCGATAAAATGATACATTTGATTGTACACTTGGTAAGTGAGTCACGAATTGGTGGATTTGTACAATATCGTCGTATGAATCCGATTGAATGATACTTACAGAAGTTAAAAAAATATAATTTTTAATAAGGCATCACCGAAAGGTTGTATATTTGTGGGATACTTATGTGAAGAATGCATTATTTTTTTGTGATATGTATATGAATGATAGAAATAGCACGGGATTCAACAGATTTGAGCAAAATGATGACGACGATGTGGGAGATGAAGATCCGAATATACTTTGTATTTTCAATAAAATGGAAGAGCCATACTTAAAAGTATCCATCGGTCAATTATAAATGAAAAATAGATCTTATTTGTTATTATATTCTATATACAATTAGATGAAAATGATTATTTTTTTGAACAATACCGTTCAACTAGTTCAAAAAATCAGACTTCCTTCTGTGATTCAAAGAAAGAGTTGAACACATGAAAGAAAGAAACGATGATCGATGGAGTACTAGTCTCGATGTTCTTTAGCGGCATCCATATTCACATGTTGTTTCTCATTCTGATTATATCATAAATGGATTTAAATTCTGAAAAAATCAGTCTATGAAAACAAGATAACACAACTTTCTAGGGTGATAATAAAAGCAGAGTTCTCCTCTAATATAGACGAATATTACAATGAGATTGTTGGTATACTAGAGGTCACTTTTACGCATAAATTAAGATGCATCTTATTTCAATATATCTGGTTTGATATCGCATGTGAAGAAACTGGATTTAGGAAAGACAAAAATGAGTTTTTCTCATTAAAACAAACAGGTCGATTGCAAACAAACTACCACTCGCTCTTGCAAGTCAGGTGGAGCATGTCCCTGACAACTCTATCGGTGGGTGGACTATCCCTATTAGAACAACAACTAAAGAGTTTTTTTGATGTAAATGAAGATCTAGAATTTTAGGATAGTGAAGGTGAATACCAAAATTCTACCAATTGTACTATGGCTTCTATACTTGATAATGACATTTCTACTACAAGTAGAAGATATTGCGACATCATTGTTACACATTAACATGTAATTCAAAGTAATATTGAATTAAGTTATGCTTTTACATTATATCTATATAATGATTATTGATATCTTGACAATTGGTTAGTAATTATATTCTTATTTTTCAGGTATGGGTCCTCTTTCTAGATGGATTCGGGAAAATCCTGGACCTACTCCTCAGCACGTGTAGAATCTTCAGATGTGGTTAGAGACGATTCTCAGAGTCGATGAGGACCATCCAAGTGTAAGTTCTTGGACTTCCTTCCATCTGTCTAGACCCTAGTGTCCAGTTTGTGGGGGGTGACAATGTGGGTGAGAACTTTACGGAGTTCCACTCATATTTCAGACAAGTGGCATATGGACAGGTTCCCATCACTACTCTTGACTTTCGACAGCTTCCTCAATATGTGAAGTTCAACATTTTATCAAACTTGGAGGTAAAATCTTATCATAATAAATATACATTTAAAGGTTGATATTGTAATTTTTATACCTTCATTGTAGGCTGCATTTTCTTAGGATCGAGAGCCCGTCATTGATGTCTGATCTTTAGTCACACAATAAAGATACTGTGTCATTATAAAGAATGTACTAAGTCAAGGGTAAAATCTTAACATGCATTAAATATGTGATTCTATGGTATCTTTTGTGATAATATATTCCTTTCTACAGTATTATAACCATCAAATTCCTTATGAGCAATTAGTTCAGAATGTTCCTCCAAGCGTGACTCCGGGATAGTGGAGGGAACTAATCAACTTATGATCTAGTAGGGAGTTTGTGGTATGTAATGTGCATTGTCTTTATTTATTACTTAATTATACTAATTTGAATTAATATCAGAAGATATTGATGAAAAATACCATAAATCATATGAAGGGATTCAAGTCAACACATAAGATGATGAGGGAGAATACAAATAAATTCAAGCATGATTTTGTAAGAGCGTGAGATATATAGTATAAAAAATCTTTGAAACATATTTTCTATCTATTTTCAGGAAAAGGAAAATAACAAAGAAGCCATAGCATGGGGACGATCTCCTTACCATTATCTGTTGAAGAGGCATTCCTTCTAACCACAAGTTTGGAACATTCTGGATGTGTAAAATGCGGCGGACAAGAAGCGACAATACGTACCTGGTATGGAACTGGTGCTAGTAGGTCTAGATCATCGTCACAAGGAAGCGAGAGGGAGAGAGAGTTGAGAGGCATCAATGCGCAGATGTCCGTGCATTAAGAGGAGATGACTAGGATGTGTTCTGAAATGACGAAGATGTCCCTGTAGTATGAGGAGATTGCCAAGATGCATTATGACATGGCGAACGTTATAGCTTACATTCATTGTCTCTAGAGCAAGTTCGACCGATCGATAACACCTACATGACTCGACGACAGTGATGAGGACAATGAGGAGGAGAGCGACGAGAGAGAGGAAGATGGATTAAGTTTTAGAGTTTTTGTTTATATTTACACTTAACTTGAATACTTTAATATTGTTTACATTTTAGATTTATGTAAAACATCTTTAAATTTATGCATGAAGTACTTGATATATTGTTGAGATGAGATACTTGTTGTTATAGTTTGTTTTTATTATGAATTCATTGCAACAGTAGGGCACCGAATCCAGTGCAAAAGATGTTTTTTCTTTATGAAGTCCAGAGGGGACGGTCAACTCATCCCTTGTGATTTTTATAGGGGACTATCATGACCGTCCTCTTCAGTTGAGGTTGTCTTACTGGTCCATTTTTTTATGGGTGCAGGGATATGGGGACGGTTAAGACCCTCCCTATAGGGCTTTTGTACCCATACCTGCAGCTTGATACCTTGAGGAGAACTAGGGGGCGATCAACAATCATCCCATTTAATTTTTATAAGGGGTGGTCGTGACTGTCCCCTCTGATCTAGGTGGGCTCATTGGTACATTTTTGCGGGGCAAAAGGACAGAGGGGATGGTTAAGATCGTCTCTATAGAGCTTTTATGCCCGTCCTTATAACCCGATACCTTGGGGAGAACTAGGGGGACAATCAACAATCATCCCTTATAATTTTTACAGGGGACAGTCGTGATTGTCCCCTCCGAACGATGTGGGCTTACTAGTCCAGTTTTTGGAAGTGCGGGGACATGGGGATGATCAATACCATCCCTATAGGGCTTATGTGCACGTCCCTCCAGCACGATACTCTAGAGAGAAGTAGTGGGCCATCAATAGGCATCCCTTTTAATTTTTATAGGGGACATTCGTGATCGTCCCCTCCGATCAAGGTGGGTTACTGGTACATTTTTTGGGGGCATGGGGATAGGAGGAACGGTTAAGACTATCCCCATAGGGCTTCTATGCTCAATCCTGTAGCCTGATACCCCATGGAGAACTAGGGGGGATGGTTAACAACCATCCCCATAGCTTTTCTAACCAGGGCTAGCCCTATACTAGAGGGACGGTTTGTGACCATCTCCCCTACAATGCTTAATAGGGACATTCGTTGACCGCCTCGTCCAGTAACAGAAGGGACAGTTACGACCGTTTCATCTTTCTATGAATAGGAGACACTCCATTTTTCATCCCTTTGGTTAAATGAGACACAATTATCAGGTGTTATCAAAGGAGATAGTTTTTCTTAGCATATGGGACAGTTATTGACCATCGCAAATGGGGTGTCTGCTTGTAGTGACAAGAATCAAAACTAATTCACTAACTTTAACATTTAATCTCATGTAAATAACTAACTCTAATTATTTTATATAAATAATTCTATTAAAAAGCCTTATTTCCTGAGTTTTATTAAATATCAAAAATCCTATAACAAATAGATAAATGTTGTAAACATTTTTTTGACATTAGTTACAAATTAAAAATATAGAAAAACCCCAAAAAGAATTTAAAAAAAATATATTTTAATTCATTAAAAATACTTACAAAAATATATCTATGTATAAATGATCTATTTTGTATCTAGATTCAACGTGAAACTTATAGATCTTAAAGAGACCTACAATTTCTTATTCAACATTTTTTATTTGAAGCTTCTAACTATTTTATTTTTATTTTACTAACTTTTTCTTTTCTTTTAATTCCTATTGGGCCACGTAGTGCCTCCATAGCCAAACATGTGGCCTGCCCTCTCTTCTCCACCCACACCATTTTCTTGTCGTTTGATCCTTCATGATCAATCAAATATGAGCCATCCACTTATTCCCACTTCTCAGCCCTCAGATTAGCCCTGATGGATCAGAACTGAGCCCTTCATCAACGTCCCATCCTCAGCCCATTGATTGCTTTGATTAGATGAGATCACTGTCCTTTATTCGTGCCTCATCCTGAGCCCTTGGACATGCCTCATCCAATGGCTAAGGCATCGTATCCCACCTCTAGTTGCCTCTCTCTCACACGATGTCATCATCTAACCGCCCGAATTCACCTAATTTCCCCAACTGCTTCACACATCTTCTCCATCTCATTCCATCTCCCCAACGTAGCCATAATCACCCACTGGCATGCCTAGACCTTAACCTCCACGTCGCTCTAGCCACTGATCAACGGGGAACGGTTTATCTTAGATCTGTCAACCACCTGGAACTGACCTCCCCCCTTCAAATCCTCTATCCACCCTATCCACCCTATGTGTGAGGCTCTGCCCTATCATCCTTCCCCTCCCTATGACGGGGGGAGGTGGAATCGAAGTGCAACCATGGGCCCAAACCTATGATGAGACCCATGGTTTCAGACTATGCCACAGCCGCCTCTGGTCGTTCATGTTGCTCGTCAGGGATGGAGGAGTTCAGCGAAGACTAGAGTTTCTTCAGAACCTCATCCCAAGTCCCTCCTTTCGCCGCAAGTAAGCCTCAAGTTCCTTTTTCCCTTGTTTCCTTCTAATTAATTAAGCGCATACTTCCACCTTCTCCCCCAATTGACTGGGCCTTCACATTTACCAACATCCCTGATCCTAACCATTCCGATCATCTCCTTCCTTCCTTTGAAGCCTCTTCCACACTAACATGTTTCTCCTGCGTTCATGACAGAGAACCCATTAGGTCCACCACCCACTTCACTCCATATGGACCTCCATTTCTCCTCAAAACACACACACACACTTTGCTTTGGTTATCCCCTAACGCTTTGCAGGTCGAGAATGAGTTGATGAGTTTCTAGAGCCCTTCGTTCTGGAGGAGCGTCTCCAATGAGGCTCCATTGATCTAAAGATACGACCAGTTGTGGATCTACTTCAATAAATGAAGAGCTTCACCACCCCTTCCTTGAGGTCGAAGATATCTAGAGCATCGAGTAGACGATGGAGGAGGAAGTGTGGCATCGTCGGAGACCAGAAGCAACTCCTCTGCAAGAGGAGGAGGACAATGACCAACAACGCACAGTTGTTGTTCGATCACGCCCAACCGACGATCCTCATTCCTCCTACACTTTGTAGCTAAGCCACTAGCCTTGATGAGATTGAGGCATCTCCTGTATCATTGGGTCCTGCCACTTGGCCCTGAATCTGCAGCCGACCCCGAGTCTACACCTAAGCCTCACAACACATGCGGAGCGCATAAGGCCTTGGGTAAATTATAGCCAAATCCACCCATATTTTCCAAAGTGTAGACATGTCCAATATGGCGTGTAATGCAAATGATGTTCCTAGTTAATTTACGCAAGTGCCCCGTTGGGTCTCTAATATTCCAAATAAGCCCCATCACATATAAAATCTTGTAAATAAGGCCCTAGCAAGTTTCAAATCTTGAATCCATGCCACGCCGTGGACATTTTTCGATATTTTTGTACATTTTCTATATTTTTATTGGCGTTTATGCACTTGGACTATTTCTTTTATAATTTGACATATGGACTCTATTTTCAGTGATTTCAATTTCATATTAGTGCTTGTTTGATTCTCTTTGTAATGGCACTCATGATTCAACACATTAAACGGAACATTTACTTGGTATATATACTGTGTCCTTATCTCATTCCTCTAAATGCCATTGATGAAATTAAGCTTATTTTTTGTGCATCTACTTAAGCATGAAATTAATGTGAAACTTAATGCTAATTCCTTAAATCATTTTAGGGGCTATTTGTTATTCCTATATCATTCATTTTGTAGCATTGATACTTTTAAATTAACTTGCATGAAAAACATCCATAACATGCATTATATCATTGCTTCATGTTTCACATCCTATTGTTTGTGCTTTGTTGACCTAGGTAGATAAATGAATCACTTAACTTAGATATTAAGATCTGATTAGTCATTAAAGTAGCTCATACCCTGAGTTCGACCCTTGACTTGTCCCATTTTTATACATTTTAATCAAATTGAGCCCCTCTCACAGAGATAATTCATAATTCAGGCTCAGTTTCTGTTAGATCGCTGAGTGGTTGTATTATAAAGAATATAAATTAATGGTACCAATCAACGGTTGATCAGAACTTCAGGAAACTGCACCACCCCAAAGGTAAAAAGATGGATCTTGACACCATTACACATAGACTCATATATTTTCCCTATCCAACTTGCATCCTCATTTCAGAGCCTCCTAGTGAGTACGGTTAGGGCAACTTGTGTATCTACTCAGCTTTGCAACCGAGAATGATATGTTAGGTCTCGTACAATTTGCAAGATATGTTAAACATCCTATTATTTGTGAATACCATAGTTGTTCTATGGGTACTCCATTCTTTTTCTTGTAAATCATTTTGGATGAATAAAAAAGAGTGTTTATATCATTACAATCTTGATATTCAAATTGATCAAGGATCTTCTCAACATAATATGATTTGCTAACTACAATCCTATCATGACCTCATCAATTTGAGATCCAAATTCACATCAGCGATAGTCATGTCCTTCATCTCAAATTTTTTACTTAAGAACACTTAAGTTCCACTAATAATCCTCATATGATCTAAATAATAGCATGTCATCCACAAACAAGCACAAGGTAATACACTCATTACTTTTCACCTTGGAATAAACATACTTATCGAATTCATGAACCTTAAGATCAGATAACAAAATAATTTTTCCAAAATTTCATGACACTATGTTGGTGCTTGTTTCAATCTATAAAAGAGATTTAGCAAGCTTGCAAATATTTCCATCATTCACAGGTGTCAAAAGCCCATTATGTTGATATATATACTCGCATACCCCAATATTACAAACAAGAAGGCAGTCTTCACATCCATCTTATGGATTGAGAGATCATATAAATATGCCAATGCTATAAGCATCTAGATTGTGGTTACTCTGGCCATAAGAGATTAAGTATCAAAATAATCGATACATTCCTTTTGCCTAAAGGCCCTATATACCAATATGAATTTATACTTTTCAATTGATCCATCATATCTAAGCTTTCTCTTAAACATCCACTTGCACCCAATGTTAGAGCAACCTTCTCCTAAGTTCCTTTAGCTATAATGGAATCCACATAATATTTGAAAGCTTCCTTCGATTGTGTTTGCTTAAGGTGAATCCATGCTTTCCTTGTAACTTGTTGGATCACCCTCGATCTAGTAGACAACATTCACTACCGAGATCCTTGGTTATCCTCGATAGTTTATCCTCCTTAACTCAATCTCTTCTTAAGGTTCACTAAGTGTTGGTTGAGTTTTAACCCCCACATTCGATATCCTTTTCGCTTGCTAGAATAGAACCTGATGTAGAGGAAACATCATTGGTTAGATCCGAGGACTCCCAATTTTCATAGGGAAGACATCCTCAAAGAAGGTAGCATGCTTTGAGATACTTAATCTTGGTTTCTCATTTCTCCAAAGTTCAAAACGACACTTTTCCATATGTCTCTGAGGGCCCCTACTCAGAATATGGCAAGCAATATTTAAGGCCTCTCCTGACATATAGATTGGATGTCCAGAACTCTATAAGAAGTTGTTGATCATGTCAATTAAGATCTAATTTTCCCATTCTGCTATCCCATTTGATTGTGGTGTGGTATATATGGAGCAATAACTTTGTGAACTATGCCAAAGAGTTTGCATTGTTTATCACATAAGTTAGATGTAAATTCTACTTTATATGACCTAAGATATTTAAGCACTTTTCTTATTTGTGTCTTAGTCTCAGTCTTAAATATATGAAATATCTCTAAGGCTTCATCCATGGTATTCACTAGATACACGTAGCAATATCATCTACTACCATCATCAACAAAGGTGATAAAGTATTTTGTGTTGTCTCTGGTCATCACACTGCTAAACTCAAAAATCTCTGTATGTACTAAATCCAATATCCCACTCTCTCTAGAAATAGACTTAAAAGACTTTCTAGGTATCTTAGCTTGCATACATATCTCACATGTTTTAGTTTTATCAACATTGTTTTTAGATATCAAATCTAAATTCATCATTCTTTTAATTGAATTTAAGTTAACATGTCATTATTTACCTTGCCATAGATCATAAGATTCAACATTATTAATCACATGAGGAATAGAATTAGAACATTCGGAATTCAAAATATTCATTAAATTAATGTTTAATGAACCACCTCTAATTCTAAACAATAAATCAAAATGTTCCAAATAGTCTTTTGCATAAAAATGCAATGTCTCATAATAACAATTTTATTACATTTAAATTTTATTTCAAAATCATTTCTAACTAAGATGAAGTCATATGTCAGGAATGTGTATCAATTCACAAAGTTCTTACACGTTCAGAGGAGAACCGCAAGTTGACTTGTCCTGACCCAAGCACCCTGACCACAAAATCACTCCCCATCTTCATAGTCTCATTATAGCAGGTCTGATAAGAATAAAATAAATTCTTGTCAAAACAAATATGTACGGTGGCTCCCTATCCATAGGCCACTTTATTAGGAGCATGGATATTCGATAGTTCAAGTTTCACTGAGACATATCCTTCGCTAGCCCCAAGTCACACGATGATTGTATTTACTTATGGACTTTTATCTGGCCAACATGATTATAGCACCATCATGGTTTATTCTTTGCTTTTTTCTTGGACCTTGCTTTTGGTTCGATTTTATCTTTATTGTTAAATCCCTTTCCCTTTTATATTTACCCTTAAAGATCATAAAATTAAACTTTGTTTGAACAACAACAAGAAAAAAAATATTTTTACTTCATGTGTTCCTTCTCTATGGTAATTGTCACCATCAAGTCATCCATAAAAAAATTCCCCTTTCTTTGTTTCAGGATCATACCAAAGTCTTCCCATGATCTGAGAATTTTTTTATGATGCAGATGACCTGAAACTTCTCTCACTTTGGTATCTTCCAATCAATAGAACATGAGTAGAAACTCATGTGCATGTTTAGAAACCATTTCCCCCTCTTCCATGGAAAACTTCGAGAACTTTGCAATAGAGTATTTCTCTATACTGAGATATCATCGGTGTTATATTTCTTGTTGAGTTCCTTACACATCTCCTTCACAATATATGTAGATGAACAATATGCGTCAAACAATATATTGGATAGAACCAACATGACAACATGATAGAACCATGACATATATTGTATCATTCCTTCCACGGATTGGGCATTATGGCTATCGAGTAAAGGATTTTACTAATCCACCTTGGGACATTTAGTTAAAGAGATCAGCCCTACAATGGTGAACCAGATCTTCATGCATTGCTGGCAACGTTTGAAGTTTGTCCATTGATTTTTTCAAGTATCATGGTCATATATACCTTTTATTTGAACATTGCATCAGACCAAATGTTAATCCTAGTTCCTGATATCCTCTCTAACATTGTTGTAGGCAAAAACAACATGGATAATATAACATATTAATTATCATGATTCACATGAACAACTTTAATAACATTATAGATGAACATATAGATAATCATGCATTTCAAATCCATAATTACAAGTATCAAATGGGAGCCAATTGACCATCTGATACAATATTAGGTCAAGATGCATAAAGGGCATAGAAATAAACATGATTTCTATAAGTAAAACTTAAAACAAATTAGAGAATAGATCATTGAAGTGTCTATTGATAAATCCGTGATTCATCACTATAAAAGAGGAAAATAGAGCTTTTATTCTCAAGGAATGAATTGCATTTAATCATCTCTATTGCATTGTTATCATTCATGCACATGTAAATAAGATTCATGTTTTAGCATCCTAGTTGCATTAAATAAGGTGCCCAAAAATCTTGTACAATATCACATGTATACTACCATATATTCCTTTATTTTTATTTATTTATTTACTAATTTCAATTGATTTTTATCAAATCCTCTAGGAAACTCGCCTAATCAAGTTCTAGTCCAACCGCTAGCCCATTGGTGATTTTACGCGCTAGCTCCCCCCCCCCCCGAGCCTGGTAATTACTTATAGGTCCATCCACTACTTTTTTTATTTTATTTAATTTTGTAATATTACGAACATACCCCTGACTTTATAAGTAATTTTGAACCATTTTGACATCATTTTATCATTTAAAAGTTACATTTTTTCTACAGCTAATTCTTTACATCATGCTTGTGATATTTTTATGATACGTGGTTAATTAATAGTTAATTTTCTTGCAGAAATTTGCGTACTTTACCCATTTTGTACTTTAAAATTCATATTTAATCAACCATATACCGAAAAGTGCTAAAAATTCATGAATAATAGAATTAATTGCATTTAACCTTGTGCCCAAAAAGAGTTACATTTACATGCATAGTTTGCTCAATAAAAATTATTTTGTGCATTTCATTAATTGATTTTTAATAGTTATTAACTCATCATTTTTAAGGTTTAAGATTTTTCTAGGATATTGCATTTATTGTTATATCTTAAATAATTTTATTTCCTTAAAATAAGTAGTTTTAATTTTTATTATAATTAGTTATTGAAAATCATACAGTTTGCATTCATTAATTCATTAAATACTCATCTTGCATCCAAAAACTCCAAAAAAGTGCTTTTATTTCATCATTATTTACCTCTCGACCAAGTTTCGTAATTTTTGGACATCGTTAGATTTCCATTGACATTTTAGTCCTTAAAATCGGCTGCGTTTTCATTTGCATCTAAAAAATTACATTAAAATACCAAAAATATTCTACCTCAAAAGCTGTGCATGAAATTTGATAGACACTAACTTAATTTGTTCCTTTGCCTCCTTGAGTCTGACCTTGAGACTTGCTTAAGCAAAACAAACATAAAGCCACTCGAACTAAATTGGATTGATTAATTGTGATTATTTCTTGATTGATTCCAATTACCCGCCTACAACGAAACGACAACTTTAACACAATAATTCACGTAGATTAACATAAGGGTTATCTGGGCTCATCGTACTTTTTATTTTAACGTTGTCTTGTTTTTGAATTTGGTCTTGTTTTTAAGAAAATTGAATGTACAATAATTCAAAAGTGAGTAGGGGTCCATATGAGACTGCATGAGAGAGATATTCATGTTTTAAGGTTCTTAATCTCAAACTAGGGTTTGTATTTTATTGGTCGATTTTATGAGTTAGTATTTTTTTATATTTTCCTTTATTAGTGTTAGTATTATATACGCTATAGAGTTGATTTTATTCAATTCTGAGTTAGTGAAAAAAAGATAAAAATAAGGGAAATATGGTGAATATACATGTGATATCTACAAGTGAATTTGGCTTCTTATTTAATGCAAATATGCATGCTAAACATAGATACTAATTCCAAATGCATGAATGAGAATAATGAAAAATGAATGGAGAAGTATAGCTAATTACTCAGGAACAAAGATTTATTTTCAACTTTTAAGTGATGTATCACAGATTCACCAGTATCGTCTTTAAAATCAAATTTAAGATAATTAAAGAAATAACAGTAAGGATAAGACCAAGAGATGAATCGGTGCTCATCTACATCTTGACTTATAAAATGGAGTTTGTATGTTTAGACCTCGACACACAACCTTCCCATTACCCATTGTGGGTTCTATAAGATGTATAGGTTGAATTTATATAAGCAAATATGAAGCAAACGGACTCTAGAAACCCCATGAGCACCTTTTCGATTGTTACCCTTCGTAGTTGCACCAGAGCTTACACAGTCTCTAGTGAGCATCTATGCTAGAGCAAGGCATTGCAGGAGCCATTGGTTAGATTGATAGTGGTGTTGATGCCCACTGTGTTGTGGGCAAGAGTGACTGCCACTCAAGACTATCACTGGGTGGCTATGATGACCCATGCGCGCTTCACTGGGTGATTGTGGTGGCAATCCCATCGGGTGGCTGCATCGCTGTAGGAGATGCCTCTATGGGGCAACACAAGTTGTTGGAGATACCACTAGGAGGTGGTTATGCGGTATGCATGAGACCGACTTTGAGGGAGGGAGAAGGCTGATAGGAGAGTAAGTTTTCAAGAGGATAACAAAGTCTAGTCCAAGATCACCGCTCTGATATCATGCAAAAGAAATGAATGGCTTGTTTATTACGTATCCTAATGATGAATATGTGATTCATCACCCTAAAAGTTGAAAAATAGAGCTTCATTCTCGAGAAACTAGCTCCATATTTGCACTTATTATGCATTATTCACATTCCTGCATTTAGAATTAATGTTCGCATTTGAGTATGCATATTTGCATTAAATAAGGAGCCAAATTCACTTGTACATCACCTGTATATTAGCCAAATTCACTTATTTGTATCTATTTTATACAAATTCCAAATCCAATAAAATCAACTCTATAGTGTATATATTACTAACACTAGTAAAGGAAAAATATAAAAAAATAGTAACTTGAAAAATTGACCAATAAAATCCGAGCCCTAATTTGAGACTAACAACCTTAAAATGCTCATATCTCTCTCATACAATATCCGATTTAGTTCTACTCGCTTTTAAAGTAATATCCATTCAAAGACCTAAACAAAACCATTTTAATAAAAATCGAAGTTCGTAGAAATTTTGATTTTGGGCTCCTATTGTATATTGTACATATTGACCAAACATCCTTTATTTTATCTTTTTATTTTCTTAATTATTAAAATCCAAAAAATAGATTAAGTTGTAAATATTCTTTTCATACTTTCTCTATTTTTTCCCTCTAATTGAAAAAATGATAAAAACATCTACAAAAGATAAAAATACGGTATTTTGTATCTATAAGGTACCCCCAAAAATATTTTTTATATAGATGACTTCTTTTGATTTTTTCTCCTTCATAAAAGTTGTAGATCTCGTCCAGACGAGTAACTTCAATGTTGACCACTTTTTAATTTGACCTTTTTTGTTATTTCTTTATTATTTTTTACATTTATTTTTTGATTTTTCTAGGTGCAACATGTGGCGGTTCCTGGAGCTGCCACGTGTCACCCCCATTTTTTAATTATTTTCATAATTTATTTTTTCTATTATTTATTTTTATTTTTATTTTATAATTACTTAATAAATAATTTCTTTTTAATTTTTTCTTCCATTTTTATTTTCTTTTCTCTTCATTATTTTTAGTACCCTACTTATTACTTCTTCTCTACTCAACTTCCCACCCAAGACACCAACTCTCCATTCTCCCCTCATCTTCCACTACTCCTCCAACTATCACCCCACTTCTTTTCCAACTTCTTCTAATCTTCCTCCTTTTATTCCCCACATCAATTTCATCTTTCATCATATGCCATTTCTTCAATTGAGAGGGAGAGAGTACCAGCCCTCGAGTGCTATCGGTGACAGTTTCAACACCCTCCGGTCAAGCAATGATGGTTTCAAAAGCGAGATCCAAGAGGGCTCTTCCTCGTGTCGTTGTGCATCTCTTCATGTCACAGTCGAGCTTCTCTGATTTTTCACCAAATCGGATCGAGGCGACATCACGAGTACATCATAGCTGCCCTGCATCCTCTGGCGAAATCTTCAGTAAGTTATTATTCTCCTTTCCTGAATTTTTTATTTAACATTTGTTTTTCTTATAATTAAACACCACATCAATACAATCAACATCATCACCATCCCCATTCACCACCTCTTATCTCCTACATTTTTATTCCATGTTTAAAAAATTTTCAAAAAAAATTACAAAAAAATAAAAAGAGAGAGCAGGGAAGCAATGACAGCCGCCCCCCTTCTTCCATGAGTGAGCGACGTCGCCTGACGTACCTTGCCCACACGTGGCCTCCCACGTGCTTTCGCACCTCCAGTCGTCCTCCTGCATGCACGTCCACTGTCATGCACTCGCTGCAGGTCCCGCCATCACTTCAGTCACCCTTCAAGCCGCATTCCACCGCTAGCTTTCCACAGCAGCTCCTTGTGCCACTCCAGCCCCTCCGTCCACACCGCCACAACTCGCGGCCAACCGTTCTCTCCAGCACCATCCACAGTAGCTTCCCCCTTCTTCCACGAGTAGGTGGCTCCGCCACGCATGAAGAACCAACCTCCAGTGCTCGTGTCCAACCATTCTCCTATGTGCGGTAGTCCACCATCGTACACCATGGCGTGCAGTCCCTGCCGCCCACATGCCACCGCGTCGCTGCTCGTGCCAGCCTCCTCCTTCGCGTAGACATATCCCCGCCCATCGTTAGGAGCCACGCACGCCCCTAGTCGTGCCTCCAGTCCGTGGGTGACTGTGTGCCTCCTCGCACCGCCCGTACGCTTGCGCTCTTGACCACCGCCCCACCTCACTCCTCCTCCAGCTTGCGTGCTCCAGTCTGCATCTGCTGCCTCCCCCATACGCGCCTCCGTGCCCTTCAACGACTCTTGCCCCTAATACGCCTTCAGATCCAACGCCGACCTCTGCCACCGCCAGTATGCACCGCTGTCGACCTCCTCCACGCATGCGGTCGCCCTAGCGTGCATGGTGGGAAAGGTCAGTTCCATTTTTATAACTCACATTTATCAAAGGTCATTTTATTAAATTTTTTGTGAAAATTGTATATTGACTCCCTTCATGTTTTAAAATTGCAAAAGTGCTCATAGGAATATTTTATTTCATTGAATATTTATTTCTGTATTGCACGGATATCCCTGACTTTGAGCAGTAATTTGGACATCTATTTTGCATCAAATTTTAATATAAAAATTGAATATTTTTAGAGCATATAATTCTTTATCTTTTGGATATTTAATTGGAATTTTATGAGTGGTAGTTAATTAATTAATTAAAATTATTTTTGTGAGAAATTTGATAGTTTACCCATTTCATGGTCTGAAATTCATATTTAATTAAATATTACCTTAAAAAGTGTACAAGAAATAGAGTCGATGCTTATGAATATGTTTTAATTACTATCCAAATTTCATCAAAATTGGAGACGTCTTTTGTTTAGAATAAATTGTTGAGTAATTTCAGTAAATGATTTTATCCACAAATATAATTTTTGCAAAATTTCAAGTTTCCTGGATTTCTTATTCAAATATATTTTTGATAAAATTTTTCTTCTGGATAAATTTATTTCGCTGATTTATTAGGAACGGAATACTCATAGTCACTCTATTTTTAGTAAAAAATCATAAAATTAATATATTCTCAAAAAAAATCAAAAAAATTATTCTACTTTCATTTTATCCTATTTCTCTTCTAGCAAAAAATCTAATTAATTTTTCATTCTGTTTAAATGAAAAATTACATAAAAATCCTTAAAAAGTTTGTATTTTTCATTGTTGCATTTAAAAGCAAAAATTCTAAAAAAAAATATTTTGCATTCATCATAGGATTAAGTTTTAAGGAAAAATATAGTTTTTGCGAAATTTCAAGTTACCTGGATTTATTATTAAAATATCTTTTTGAATTTCAGTCACTCTATTTTCAGTAAAAAGCTCATAAAAAATTCATTATCGAAAAATTCCAAAAAATTAATGTATCTTCATTTTATGATATTTCACTTCCAGTAAAAATTTCATTGATTTTGCATTCTGTTTGTGAAAAATTGCATAAAACTTCTTAAAAAGTTTGCATTTTTCATTGTTGCATTTTCAAATAAAAAATTTCAAAAAATATATTTTGCATTAATTATAGGATTATATTTTTCAGGAAAAATATAAATTGGCTAATTTGGATTAATTTCATATTAAAATTAATTTGTCCAAGTTGTTTGATTACTTAATAACCTAGTTCGTCCACATTCTTTTGCATTTACGTTCCTTTGCATTTGCATTCTTTTGCATAAAAAAATACAAAAATCCCTGTTGGGAAATCGTGAGTTAATTCATCTGATTTGATCCTAAGTTGTTCCTTTGCCCCCTTGAGTCGATCTTGGGTCTTGCCCAGGTTAAAGATACATAAAACCACACATATATTAACTCGGTTATTCATCGATTCGTGTGGTTAATTTTGATCAATCCTGATTGCCCAACTATGGGAAACTCATTGATTCATAAATTCTTGTGGTTAATTTTCGATCGAGACCTGGGAAAGGTGTAGGACCGAATGACATCCCTATAGAAGTATGGAGAGTTTTAGGTGAGCGCGGTTTGACTTGGATTACGAATATATTCAACGTTATTTGGCGAAGCAAGAAAATGCTTGAAGATTGGAGGAGTATCGTGGTGCTTCTTTATAAAAATAAAGGAGATGTTCAAAATTATTCAAATTACATAGGTATCAAGACGATGAGTCACACTATAAAAATTTGGGAATGTGTGATCGAAAGAAGGTTGAGGCAAGTTTCCAACGTAAAGGAAAACCAATTCGGATTCATGCCTGATCGATCAATTATTGAAGCCATCCATTTGCTAAGAAGAACAATGGAGATTTATAGAGCTAAAAGGAAGAACCTCCATATGATCTTTATTGATTTGGAGAAGGCTTATGATTCTGTCCCACGAGAGATAGTATGGGGAGTTTTGGAGAAGAGACAAGTACCTATCCTATACATTAACCTTATAAAGGATATGTATGATAGGACTTTATCTTGTGTAAGGACCCTGTCTGGGAAGGCTGGCTATTTTGACATCAACATTGGTTTACATCAAGGTTTAGCTTTCAATCCGTTTCTCTTTACTTTGATTATGGACAAGTTGACAAGTCACATTCATGATGAGTTACCTTGGTGTATGTTATTTGCTGATGATATTGTATTGATTGACAAGACTAGAGATGGAGTAAATGAGAAGCTTGAGGTCTGGAGACATGAGTTGGAGACTAAAGGATTTCGTATAATTAGGGATAAGACGGAATATATGGAATGCACCTTTGATGGAAGCAATGGTGAAGGAATCGAGGTGAGGGTTGGTGACAATAACATTGGGAAGAGAGATTCTTTTAGATATCTGGGATCTATTTTGCAACATGATGGGGAAATTGATGGAGATGTTACGAATCAAATAAATACAAGCTGGCTCAAGTGGAGAGCGGGCTCTGTTGTCCTCTGTGAAAAGAAAATTCCTTTAAAAATTAAAGGAAATTTTTACAAAGCAACCACGAGACCTGCTATGCTCTATGGATCAGAATGTTGGCCATAGACATGTGCAGAGAATGGCTATAGCAGAAATGAAAAATGCTAAGGTGGATGTGTGGACACACACACACACACAAAGATCGGATTCGAAATGATGCAATCAGAAAGAAAGTTGGTGTAGCTCCGATCGAGGATAAGATGCGAGAAAACCACTTAAGATGGTTTGGTCATTATAAAGAAGATCACTTGATGCACCAGTTTGGAGATGCAAGTGTTGGGATGTTGAACCGGCTAAGAAAGGGCGCGGATGATCCAAGAAGTGTTGGAAAGATACTATACGAAGGAATCTTAGTTTTGTGGATATAAGCCTATGATTGATCCACGATAGATCTGAATGGAGGTGAAGAATCCATGTAGCCGACCCTACTTAATTGTGGGAAAAGGCTTTGTTGTTGTTTTGCCTGATTGCCCGACTACAACAACACGAGACATTTAGCATAGGGTGGTCAACGGTCCGTCACCTAAGAATCACTTTTTATAAAGAAGAAACCATAGATCTAAATGGAGTTTGCCCCCATTGGGTTATATGTAGAATTTGAAAAATACAAGTGACATATCGTGTATTATATAAAAGTTTAATTACTACAATAGATGATAATGGAGGTGCATCTTCTACACATGGTTTAACATGAAGATAAGGAGTGTTCACTCCATAAAGACACAACTGGGGGTTCGAGGAGAAATCGCCTTTGGAAGTCAACAAGGTATGTCTTGTAGTTGTAGGCGGAGAAGGTAAAGACGAGACATTTTAAAGGATGAACTTTCCATGATCATTTCATCAACCGAGATCTACTGGCCATGGATGAGGGGTGGCATTAATTAGTTCTTAGGGTGAGATGCAAGCATAAGGGGGGTGTAGGAGGTCAATAAAAAACTATCTATTGCTGAAGTAAGAAAGATGATGATAGGGAAGGGTTTTTTTTATGGTCCTTAACCTGCAACTATCTTAGGCCATTTGAGATGGGCTCTTATTATTTGTTTATTATTTTAGGCTAAAAATGTATATGTTCATGTTTATAGTATTTGTATTTTTGTATTTAAATTGTATTTTTCTGTAATTAGTTAGTATACTTAGTAAGGATGCAATCTAGTGACATGGAGGTGTAAGAAATAATCTGTTTACTAGAGAACTAGTGTAAACTGATCGATTCAAAGGATTGGTTATGCCCTATATAAAGACTAAGTTTCAAGTTGTAGACATATTTACTAAGGGCTTGCTTTTATAACAACCTTTGAGAAGAAAGTGATCAAGTTGAACATGTTCGACCTATATGACCAACGGGGAGGAGTGTTGACTTATGCTTATTAAATTAATGGATTGTGAGCAAGGTTGTGTTGTAGACGCTATCTGTTTGTGTAACTCATTCCTTTCTCAAGCTAACAAAAAAAGGAGAAACCCCTAACCTATTATAGAGGTCTAGAGATGATTGTTGTCATGTGATTTTTTTTCCATCATATTAGTGGGTTTCCACATCGAACTTTATGTTCATCGTACTTTGGATTCTCTATCTCATCAATTTCTATGTAAGCGGTTTAACTATAAGTATAAAATGAGCATATGGTAATGAGTTTTTGAAATTCATCACTATATCGTCCGATGTTAAATATATAACAACGATAACTCACCACGAAATAAATTTTTATATAGAAAATTAGGAATGAATGTTATATTCATGGCTATACTATCAAGGATGATTCATATAACAACACTTATATGTTGTTATTTTTCAAAATTTTATATATTGTCGCTAATGTGGGAGCTAAATTTAATAATGATTAGCTAAAATTTTGAATATAGCAATGGATAAGCATTTCTATATGAACAGTCGGTAATGATAGAGCAATAAATATGACATTTGTCGCAATTTTCAAATATAAAATAGTATGTCATAACGAGTAATATTATCATACATCTTTAATATCGTATACTATAATAACAAATTTTTAAAAAATAAAAATATCACCGTAGACTCATCTTGTTAAACTTAGAAAAAAAACCAATTTGGTTACCATGTTTGAGAGGAGGGTGGAAGGGGGAGTACAAACTTTATGTGATAAAAAATGAAGAAAATAGAAGGGACAATCATTAAAACTAGAATCTAGAAGTGGTAAATATTTCCTTTTTGGGATTTTTACCCGGCAGACCCTATAAACTTTTCAAATTACTTCTACGACCTTTGAAACAACTTAATTCCTTCCTCAACCCCATAAATTTGCTAACTCTTACCCTACAGACCTTGTGGTTATCCCCCATCCATTTTGCCGTTAAAACTAACTGGATTCCGTTATGTGCTTTTACATTATACCCATTTTGTTTATCAAATTTACGTTGAGTGCCACTCCCCCTTACCCTCTCCATCCAACACCCACCCACCTCACATCCGCGGCCCTCGCCCTCCTCCTCCTGCCGCCGCCTGGATATCCAACACTGCTTTGTAATTAGAACAGGGCTTTCTCGGTTGTTTGTCGAGATCTCCTTTCACTCTCGAGCTCATTGGACTTGTTCTTGAACTTCAACTGCAGCTCATTTCTTGAACTTCAACTGCAGCTCATCAACGGCTTCAAATCTACTTGATCAAGAAGCTCCTTGGACTGGATCTTGAATTGGTTCTTCACTGATGAAAGCTTTTCTCTTGCTTCATCGGCAACTTCTGCAGATGTGATTTTTGCATATGCAGATCGCTAGCTTCGGTTATTTCTTGAATTGGTTTTTCATTGAGGTTTTCTAGTTCAATGCAAATAAAGTAGACATCTGTGGGGGCCTTCCCTTTGGCGTTATCTGCTGCTACACATGCCCGCTTCCTTCCGCCCTCGCCGCCATCTAGGATTAGGGTTCGTTGCTCCACTACCATCTACCACCGATCGAGCCCTTGCTTTCCATGATCCTCATCGGCTATCGTGCCTTTCTCTGCCTGATCACCTCCCGCAGATGTGAAACCCGATTGATCGATTGAAATCTGCGGTGATGGAATAGGGGATCCAAAGCCTCTGTCGCAATGGGACTGGGACGGCCCTGGCGGCATTCGATCCGAAGAACATGATCCAGTCGCAGCAGCCGCTCGAGTTATGGGGGCACGAGAACGGTCCCCTGTACTCTCATAATGATCTGGGGCAGGGGTACTCGTCCAAGAGCTCGATCTCAGCTTCCACCGAGAGCGTGAAGGAGCTGGTGCGTACGGAGGAGACGAAGGAGTCGGGGAAAGTGGATGAAAGCAGTGTGGGGTCGTCGGAGGCTGTGGAATCGGTGTGCTCTAGATCAAGGGACCCACCGATTGGGTTGAATCTTGGAAAGAGTACGTATTTCGAGGATCTAAGTGCAGGATCAGAGACGTTGGGAGTGTCTACATTTTCACCTCTAGTTAGATTAACCCACGTTATTGACTCAAGTAAAAGTACAACTAACGGCAGGGTCTATAGGGTAAGACGGAGCAAGTTTACGGGGTCGATGGGAGAATTAGGTTGTTTCAAAGGTCGTAGAGGTAATTGGAAAAGTTTATAAGGTTTGCCGGGTAAAAATCCCTTCCTTTTTTTACTTCTGACACCTATTCACTCTTATTGTTACAATTTTCATGGAGATACATTTTATTATTAGTCTTGTTTTGATAATTGTGATTAGTATGAGAAAACACATCCCACAATCGTAGAGTTGATTATTAAATAAAAGGATTTTTTATTCACCAGTGCTCTTTTTAACTTTTGTAATATCAGTCACGTCCTTTCATTTTTGTAATATCAATTGTGCCCTTTACTTCTTACAAAATTTAAAATTCCTTCTTTTCCTTTTGTTAAGGTAAAATAGAAGCATAACTTATATTAAGAAAACCTTAAATTAAATAAGACAAGTCCTCTAAAACAAGTAAATCTTTACTGACCTACCATGCAAATGCACATGCTTTCTATTATCAACTTGCTCACCTATTTGGTGCAAGTTGGATAATCGAAAATCCAACGGGATCCTCCATGTTGCGACATATTACATAAAATAAAAGGGACGTCACCAAGTGGGCACCTATCTAAACTGTATTATTATTGAGTTACGCTTCTGTTATCTCAATAACTATCCATCAATTCTAACAGAATGCAAACCCTACTTCGCTACCGATATAAAGCAATGTTTTTGAAACCGGACCAAACCGATCGGTTTAAACGGTGAATGAGGCCTAACTGATCAGGTTAATCGATTTATGCTGGTTCAGTTCAAATTTCAAGTTTTATACAACCTGTCGGATTCAACCCATTTTAACCCCATTTAACCAGGTTTATTTTTAAATTTATTTAGAAATAATGTAGGTAGTAGGAGTTGAACCTATGATCTTTGGTTATCAATTTCAAATTCTTAACTAACTACTCTAATATATTTTTTTCTTGTAATAGATTTTTAGTATAATTAAACTACTATTATTTTGTAAAGCAACTAGTCTAAATAATACACACACACATGACATTTGATGGTGCATACGAAAAAATATTTTATACATAATGTGAAATATATACATTATCTATGGATTTTATTTATATTTCAAGTATTTAAGTGTATATTATATATATTATTTTATTGCGGTTTGATTATCCGATTCAATCACTTTTTTTCACCAGTCCGATTTAATCCAATTTTAAATAATGATGACATCATTATCCGATTGAACCGATTTGATTACATAGTTCAATCCCATCCGTCTATTTCGATAAGATTTCCAGTTCGGTGTCCAATTCAATTTAAAAACATTGATAAGTGTGGTTTCAAGAGGGATAATAGCAGAGTAGTTATTCAGAACTTTCGCAGCTCTATCTGTAATCTGAAATAAAAACATGCAATCTGACATCAGCATTATGAATGATGGTATATATATCTCCAAACAAATCAGTCGGGCTTTCCCTAACATACACAAGAACAACTAGGGGAGGTGGTGCCACACTTCATGTGCAGTTAATGGTGCAAATGGGGCGACTTCATGTGGTGCAGATGGCAGATGCCCCCCTTTATGGTGGATATTCCCAAAATCTCTATCCTGGAAGCCATTCCCCCACCACTATTGGGGCCCATGGGAGATGCCGAAGAGGGTCCGCATCGTATGGATACGGATACCTTCTTTGTATCATTGCCATTTGCCAACGAATCCGTCGTCGAAAGTGGAGGGGCGGATGGTGAAAGCCCCCACACTCCGTATCAAGGCTTTAATTTAATACACATTCATGCTGATGGTGACCGGGATTCGGGGTGGCAAATAGGTGGTTATATATTATTTATATATATTCCTTTTGCAATCGGAGTCCGGCAGATATTATAGGTTAATATATATGCATCTGTGGTTGGTCGGTCGATCATACGAGTCTCGGACAAAGCTTCAGAGGGAACAACCGCATGTGAGCATCAAATAAAGAAAAAGTTCCTTACAGATATAGATTTGGATATCACATCTTCCAATGGCGAATTGTTCTTCAAACTTGCACAAAAGGACGGCCGCGGCTACTTCCTCTATTCGTTAATAAAATAATGCAGAGGCACTTTTATATTGTTGTCCTATTATCTCTCGCTAATTAAATGTATATCCTTTTCAATTCGAATTGTTATAAGGGATTTTTACCCAATAGATCCTGTAATCTTTGCCAATAGCCTCTACGACCTTTGAAACATCAATATTCCTCTCTCGACCCTGTAAACTTGCTTCGTCTCACCCTACGAATCCTACCTTTAAATTGACACATGTAGAGTTAACTTCCTTGGGTTAAAAATGACTTAATCTAACAAATCCATGATCGGACGGCTAGAATTAACTAAGAGAAGAAAAGAATGTGTACCGCCTCTCTCCTCCCTCACAGGCAGAGGGGAGGAGGCTTCTCTGCCTCAGCTAGACCAACGGGTGGGTCGGGTTCTACGAGGGAGGGGGCTCAAGGCATGGAGCTCGACCTGGAGCTTCCAGGCGGCGGGTGGGGGAGACCTGGGCTGGGATTGGGGGGGGGGGGCTCGACTGGAGGAGGTTGGCGGTGGGGAAGGGGATATCGACTGGAGGAGGTTGGCTTCGAGCAGGGGGCGGGAGGGGAGGATTTTGGCGGGGGTTGACAGGCTTCAAGCATGGGAGCGAGAGGGGAGGAGGTTGGCGAGGGTCGATCGACGGAGGCAGCAGGGGGGGGGGGGCTCGAGCAGGCGACTGGGGGGGGGGGGGGGCATCGAGCGGCGGGGTTTGGAGGGGGGTGGGGAGAGCAGGGCAAGCGACGAGAGGAGGGAAGCGGGGGCTTCAAGCAGGTTGTGGGAGGGGGGAATCGAGCGACGGGGTTGGGGGGGGGGGAGCGGGGGAGGCGGGGCAGGTGGCGGGAGGTGGAGGAGGGGGCTTCGAGTAGGCTACGGGAGGGGAGGGAGCATCGAGCAGTGGGGTTGGGGGGGGGGGAGGGAGAAGGGAGCGGGGGTCAGGGCTTCGGATGGTGCGGGTCGGGGGAGCAGGGGAGGCAGGGCTGGAGCTTCAGGCAGCACAGCGGGGGTCGGGGCTTCGAGGAGGAAGGTTGGGAGGGCGAGTGTCGAGGGCGAAGGGGGTGAGAAACATACATGAGGAGGAGGGAGAGGGGAAATGGCATTGAATGTAAAATTGACAAACAAAATGGGTATCATGTAAAAGAACATAACATAATCTGGTTAGTTTTAACGGGTAAATGGATGGGGGCTAACCACAGGGTCTGTAGGGTAAGAGTTAGTAAGTTTACGGGGTCGAGGGAAGAATATCGATGTTTCAAAGATCGTAGAGATCATTGACAAAGATTATAGGATCTGCTAGGTAAAGATCCCTTGTTATAAATAATCCATGATCGGACGGTTAGAATTAACTAAGAGAAGAAAAGAATGTGTATCGCCTCTCTCCTCCCTCACATGCAGAGGGGAGGAGGCTTCTCTGCCTCAGCTAGACTAGCAGGTGGGTCGAGTTCTACCAGAGGAGGGGCTCGAGGGGCGGAGCTCGACCTAGAGCTTCCAGGCGGCAGGTGGGGGAGACCTGGGCTGGAGGGGCTCGACTGGAGGAGGTTGGCGGTGGGGAGGGGGGTATCGACTGGAGGAGGTTGGCTTCGAGCAGGGGGTAGGAGGGGGGAGTTTGGCGGGGGGGGGGGGGGGGTTGACAGGCTTCGAGCAGGGGAGCGGGAGGGGAGGAGGTTGACGAGGGTCGATTGATGGATGCAGCATGGGAGGGGGGGGGGGGGGCTTCGAGCAGGCGGTCGGAGGGGGGAGGGGGCTTCGAGCGGCGGGGTGGGGGAGCGGGGCAAGCAGTGAGAGGAGGAAGTGGGGGCTTCGAGCAGGCTACGGTGGGGGGGGGGCTTCGAGCAGGCGGTCGGAGGGGGGAGGGGGGCTTCGAGCGGCGGGATGGGGGAGCGGGGCAAGCAGTGAGAGGAGGAAGTGGGGGCTTCGAGTAGGCTACGGTGGGGGGGGGGGGCATCGAGCAGCAGGGAGGAGCGGGGGAGACGGGGCAGGCGACGGGAGGAGGAGGAGGGGGCATTGAGCAACGGGGTGGGGGTGGTAGGGGACGCGAGCGGGGGCTAGGGCTTCGGGCGACACGGCTGGGGGGGGGAGCAGGGGAGGCATGGTTGGGGCTTTGGGCGACGCGACGGCAGTCGGGGCTTCGAGGAGGACGACAGGGAGGGAGAGGGCCCATGGCGAAGGGGGTGGGGAATAGATATGAGGAGGGAGAGGGGGAATGGCATTGAATGTAAATTTGACAAACAAAATGAGTATCATGTAAAAGAACATAATGGAATCTGGTTAGTTTTGATGGGTAAATGGATGGGGCTAACCACATGGTCTGTAGGGTAAGGGTTAGTAAGTTTACAGGGTCGAGGGAGGAATATCGATGTTTCAAAGATCGTAGAAGTCATTGACAAAAATTATAGGATCTGCTGGGTAAAAATCCATTGTTATAACGATAAACTTGATGGGGGTTTTATATTGAAAAGCTATGGTATTTAATGCGAAGGTGTAATATTTATTTCTTTTACCATTTTTCCTTTTTTTCTCCTTCCCCGTTGCCGCATTTATTCAACTTATGTCTAACTATCTTGATCACCTTGGATGTCAGAAATCTGAATATTAGGAATTGGAATGGTTAGATTTCGTATTTTAGGCCTTCGTCGACCTTCTGCTTTTATATATATATGTATATATATATGTATATATATATATATGTATACATATATAGATATATATATATACAATATATATACATATACATATATATATATATACATATATATACATATACATACATATATATATATATATATATATATATATATATAATAGGAAGCTGCTCCGCGGAGCAGCCAAGCTGGCTGCTGCGTGGGGCAGTTTCCCCCCATTTTTTTATTTTTTTGAATTTCTTTTTATTTTTATTCATCTATATATACCTCCTACATGTCATTCAAATTTCGTGAGAAACGGAGAATCCTATGCCCTCCATTTAGAACAGGTAAAATTTAACGGCCTGAAATTTGCTGTAAAGTACCTGTTCTAGATGGAGGGCATAGGAGTCTCCGTTTCTCATGAAATTTGAGTGACATGTAGGAGGGATATATATGAATAAACATAAAAAAATTCAAAAAAAATAATAAAGGGGGGAAACTGCCCCACGTAGCAGCCAGCTTGGCTGCTCCGCGGAGCAGCTTCCCGTTCTCATATATATATATATATATATATATATATATATATATATATGGAGCTGGGAGCCTAAGCCCAGGGTGTAGGTAACTACGTACACCCGGCCTTTTTTTGCACGATTTTTGAATTTTTTTAAATGAAACCTTAGGGGGATTTTCTTAATATATTGAGAGGAATATGTGTTTCAAGTTTCATGCAAAACAAACATTCCTAACACATTCATCTAGAAGGGGTCGATTTCAGTAATTCTGGGACCGTTAAAATTTGATAGTCTTGATGAATATGATAGAGGTCTCGAATTAAGTTGAATTTTGAATGACACCATGGTGGTACATAGTGATCTAATTCCCCAAGATTTCATTTCAAAAAAAATAAAAAATCTATGAAAAAATGAGCCGGGTGTAGGTAGTTATCTACACCCCTGCGTGTAGGCTCCCTTCTCTCTCTCTCTCTCTCTCTCTATATATATATATATATGGGTAAAATGGGGCTGCCCCCAGGGAGTAGCCCACCCCTATTTTTCCCCTAATTTTTTCATTTCTTTGGAAAATAAAAATTTGTATATTCATCGCTATAACCCTCTAACATTCTATTAAAATTTCATCAGAAACTGAGACTCCTAGGCCCTCCATCCAGACGTCCTTTTTTTTAACGGTCGCAGATTTTTTAAATCGACCCTATTTAGATGGAGGCCGTAGGAGTCTCTGTTTCTGACGAAATTTTAACAGAATGTTAGAGGGATATAATGATGAATATACAAATTTTTATTTTTCAAAAAAATAAAAAATGAGGGAAAAATAGGGGTGGGAGTAGCCAAGTTGGCTACTCCCTGGGGGCAGCCCCATTTACCTCTCTCTCTCTATATCCACACATACATATATGGAAAAAGGAGTATGCTCCCTGGGTATAGCTAACTTACATGCTCCCACCTCTTTCCCCTATATTTTTTATTTTTCTGAAATGAAACCTATTGAAATTTAGATCGCAATATGTCACCATGACGTCATTGAAATTTTGACTTAATTCGATACTTCTATCCCCTCCATCAAGACTGTCAAATTTTAACGGTTTCAGAATTGCTGAAAATGACCCCCTTCAGATGGAGGGCATAGGAGTCTCTGTTTCTGACGAAATTTGAATGACATGTTAGAGGGATATAGTGATGAATATACATATTTTTTATTTTTCAAAAAAATTAAAAAATGGGGGAAAATGAGGGTGAGTGTAGCCATGGTGTAGCCTCATTTAACCCTATATATATGTATGTATGTATGAGTTTAATGGGGCTGCCCCCTTGGGGCAGCCAACATGGCTGCTCCCGCGTGATTTCGGCGTTTTTTTATTTTTTTGAAAAATATCACCATGTATATTCATCCCTATATCCCTCCTATATGTCATTCGAATTTCGTCAGAAACAGAGACTAATACGACCTCCATCCGGACAGTCATTTTTTAACGGTAACATGATTTTTTAAATCGACACCATCTCGATGGAGGCCGTAGGAGTCTCTGTTTCTGACGAAATTCGAATAACATATATGAGGGATATATGGATGAATATACATGGCGATATTTTTCAAAAAAAAAATAAAAAAACGCCGAAAACAGCGCAGGGGCAGCCCCATTTCTCTCTCTCTCTCTATATGTGTGTGTTAGGCCTTAATTTACCTTAAAGCTAATTGCATTAACCAACGAGTGATTTGGACTAAATAGACCCATACGCCAGTCAACCGGAGGATGTGGTAACTATATATCAAATTAAATAGGTGACTAATACAAATTTGCATTACTTTCCCTGAACACTCGACCTCATTTCCCCATCAATCCCTGCACCCCAAGCCATAAATTTCAAGCCTTAGAGTAGAGCTAATGTTAGGTAGTTATATAAATAAGCATTTTTTTTACTTAATTGTGGTGCACTAGATACTAACCTCACTCTTCCACATGTAAGTAGCCTCTTAAGATGAGAGACATTTCCTTACTCTCATCCATTTTCATGTCGAAGGTATTATTAACAGTACCCATTATTAACAATACCCTTGTGCGAATGTACTTGTAATGTCCCTTACGATCAAACTGCCGTATCATGTCCCCTTAAAATCCCAATTTCTTCCTTGCATCTTACGTGAACTAATATACGTGGAATATTTAAATATATTCAAGATCGTTCAGCCCATTAAGTTTTTTTCTATGTACATGATTAAAAGCTATCTGCAAGTAAATGTTTGTTCTTAGTACATTATTGAATA